>ML785928.1:438693-450957 GCA_009831015.1 Picea engelmannii | reverse complement strand
GGTGGTATCCATGCAAAGGATGACTTGTGGCAGTGTGTCACAGACCAGCCACAAGACATTGGGATGGTAGATGACCCCCAAGGTTAATATGCGAACAAAGCAGTTTTTTCCCGGTGTGTATAGTTCAAACATGAGACTTAGAAAATTTCTGTCTCAATGACTTGCAATAAAGGTTCCTAGAAAAAAGGACCAAGAAGCATACACATTAAACATTCAATTTCCTGACATCTAGCATAGTTGAAGGAAAAACAATTTAGCATTCCCGAATTAGAAATTTATCAAAAATTGATAATGCCTTGCAATAAAGGTTCATGGAAAAAAGGACAAGGAATCACACACATTAAACATTCAAATATAATAAACACAATTTCCTCACATCCAACATAGTTGAAGGAAAACAAATTTAGCATTCTCGGATTAGTTTTCTTTGAAATTTATCAAAAATTAATAATGTATGTTACATATTTCTGGAATTTGTTCAATATTTTTGGAAATTTAAATGTGTTTGTCATATAGATTGGGATTGGGGCTCCCGCGGACCATAAAATAAATAAGTACAAGAAATAGGACTGTAGAAAGAAGAAGTGGACAACGGTAGAGAGGAAGACCTGAAAAGAAGAAATTGGAAGTTATGAGTCTTTAGTTAGAGGTTTCTATTTAAAGAGGTAGAATAACTGGATTGATAAAGAAAACAAGATATGATTAGTATAGACTTACTATGAAGTTGATGCGTTTTTGTTGCTGTCGTCGACGACCACTGGAATCGTGCCAACCGGTTGTTGCCCTTCGTCGATGAGCTTGCCCATTCTCCATTAGAACCATTCTTCAATGTAGATTCTCATGGGGGCCACATTGATTTCATCCTAGATTTCTATGTCAAAAAACTCGTTTTCTAATTTCCTTAGATCCATAGAAATACTATGCAAAGCCTGTTCAATTTCTTCATTGTGTGCCGAATAATCCACTAGCCAGTTCTCGACCTCATCTTCACCATATTCAAGGATGCCATAATTTTTTTCTAAAGACAACCCCTTTAAAATATCAAGTTGTTCATCGAAGGCTTGTTTGGTCAAGGACAAGGATTTGAGGATTAAGTTTGGGCCTTGAACCTCGTTGGCACTTCCAGCTAAGTCTATTTGGGTCAGATTTATGAATAATTCTTCTTTCTATGATATGACTTGTTCACGTGATTCGACAATAAGCTACATGTTCTTGATTTTCTTTTTCCAACATGCTTTTAATTGTTTAATCCGCTTTGGGGAGGGGAGATCCTCTTGTCTTCTTTTCAGATACGAGTTGTTGATGGCATGGTTGGCAAAAGGGGTCGCCATCTGTTCATAGAAACGTTCTTCATTTTTAAAATTCGTCTGCAAATGTTTGTGCAAATCATTTTCCCTCTTTTGAAAGGAAGCTATATTTTGTGGTGTTTCCCAGGCTTCAATAATTAGCTGCATTCTTTTCTTGATGTTCTTCTCTACAAAGAATCTACAGGATGTGAGGAGACTAGAGGATCCTTTTAACTTGGCTGTAGGGGTAGCATGCACAGTTTTTGCTAAAGGACTCCAAAACACTGGGGTAGCAATGAAATCCTCCTCCAATTCCTTGATTCGAGCGTTCATTCTGGCATTCTTTGCTTCAATTCCTCCAATGGAATCATCAAGAGAATCAACAATTGCGCGATGAAATCGAGATATTTGGGATGGTTTCATTTTCCTAAAGTTAATCTCTATATGGGATTTTCCTTTCTTATTTGTTACATCTCTCTTTTCAATGATTAAATTTTTAGATTGGCTGTAAAAAACAATGCTCTGGAATACGAAGGATTCATCTTCGTAAAAAATGTCGGTCTCAACTATTTCCATTGTGGAACTATGGTGCATCACGTCTGCGGGCGGGTCAACTTTGTGCAACATGTGCTCACTTTCAATTTTGGGTTCTTCCGCTTGCCCTACAATGTTTTTTCTCTTCTTCGTCAGGGGAAGCTTGCGAGAACTATCAATTTTTCCATGAGGAGGGTTCTTATCTCCTCCTCTGTTTGAATATTTCTGAGTTTCTTTCTTACTAGGGTGGGTCGTTGAAGCAATGCTCCGTGATGTCATGCTCTTGGGAGTGTTGGTCGGGGATTGGAAACTCTTCTCACCAGATCCTTTTCCCCATTGTCTGTACAATTCAGTTGCGCTTTGCAATGTCTCTACGTTGCAATCGTTATAAGCAGGAATGTTGTTGTCACTGTCTCTATCTTCGGTTAGGCGTCTATGGATAAAAGAGTTTCTAAAGCCAGCTGATAGTAAATGTTCTCGAAAAATCCTATTAGGGTCGAACCCTTTTAGCCTTTCAACATATTTTAGGTTCAAGTTCTTGAAATGGCCTGCGAATTCATCAATATTGTTGACGTTTCTGCACACGAAGTCCCCGACTTTCCAGGGCAGAGGAATGAATTGTTTTTTCTCTTGTCATGGAAAAAATGCAACCAGTGGTTGTATTGCCTTGCTATTTCTGTAACAAACATCTTGTCCATGATGTGGAATGAAAGGAAAGAAAGATTTTTCTTGGAGCCAAAGATCATTATTACACTATAATTTTCCTCTTGTTCAAGTGTCCCCTTCCTGTCCAAAAACTTGGTTGTCTGGCCAAACATCCGAGGAGCATCCTTTCCTAACAATAAATCTTTGAAAACTGAGACAAAGTCATTAAAAACCTCATAAAAACAATGGGAGGCCTTGTGCCTCCACAAGGCCTGGTACCAGAATGTTATCGGGTCAAATTCATAGTTTATTTTCTTGGACAGAGACAGTTTTGGAAACAAACAACAATGCACTATTGCGAAAATAAAGTAGGATGACATATAAAATTAATTCGATTCTTTGAATCGTGACATTTGGGAACAAATTTCAATGGAAATTAGCTTCCCCCAATCGAAAATGAATTGTTCCTTGACTGTGAAGTACAAAATATAAATAACTATATCGAAAATGCTTGTCATGGATTCCTGTCCCATTATTCTTGTAAACAACCAAGCAATTTCCCGAAATGGATTTCTAAATGAACTGACCTGCAACTTTGTGATATCTTTAGGAACTGTCGTCAGGTCTTCGAGGAACTCGGGTAAGAGGTCCAACCCATTATCATGTTTTTCTAAGAATTGCTTGTAGTCTTGTCCTCTGAAGGTCAATGTTGGCCCCAACAATCTTAACATCTTGCAGAAGACTTGAGGTGACAAAGAAACACGAGAATGGTCACACAGTGGAATACTTGTTTGTCTTGAAATATATTTTTCGGAGCACCAAGAGACCACATCCTTACAGTAAAAAACATCAGGGACCAACCTGCACGAGCGATTACAGAGGTCCAAATCACTTCATTCTAGATGTAATAGGATGAATAATAAGAGTATTCCTTGGACCACTAGAAGTTCTGGTCCTCACGTCCGAAGATATTCATTGCATCTCCACATAATTGTTGTCGAGCTACTGCCATAAGTTTATGAGAACGTTGGTTTTCTCCAAACGATGTTTGAAATGAAGAAGGGATAATATAACCCTGCGCAAATCTTGGTTCAATGTGTGTGAATGAAAGATCTCCTCGAGACTTTCACTCATTAATGACAATTTCAACGACTGTTGCATGATGCGTTGTTAGCATTAAAGACTAATAATTTCATACATAGAAGTGCGAACATGGCGGGTACGGCAATGAACAATTAAGGATTGGAGATTTCCTGAACGGGCCAATGCGACGACTCGTGTTTGAGATGAACAATCAAAAGGGATAATATAACTCTCCACAGATCTTGGTTTAATGCGTATTAATGGGAGATATCCTCGAGTGTTTCCCTCATTAATGACAATATTGACGGTTCCTTCATGGTGAGATGTTAACATGAAAGGTTACTAATTTCATATTAATAAAGAAGTACGAAGGTCGCGGGGATGAGAAAGAGAAATTAAGGAGTATCTAATTATCGAAAGCGCTCGGGAGGGCTTCATAATAGGGTTACAAGGTACAACTGTTGGAGGTGAGGGCCTGAGGGTCAAATTGTATGTCTCAGAACTTTTTGACTGAAAAACGCATAACACAGAAGATGGCATGATGGGATAGTCCAGAGGGAAATTTGTATATCATGGAAGTCCGGGTAATGTTTGCAGGACACAGAACAATGGGAGTGCAAATGTGAGCCTGCCTATCTGGGAACCCACAATTGAAAAAGTGGCTCAAGTATGGAATAGGGAAATGGCTGGGCGGATTCGTTTTCACTAATATATTGAAACTTGTAATATATATCCCATTGCATGGAAAGATCTTTTCTGCATGTCTCTGGGCAGAAAAGAGAAAATGAGAGAAAATAAATTCATTTAAATTCGAGGAGTCGAGCTTCATTTAAGTTTCATTGTCTCGTCGATGCTTTTTCTTTTTAATGACGGTATTTACAGTTGTTTCATGATGAAATGTTAACATTAAACCTTGGTCGTTGCATACTTTGAAAGAAGTGCGAAGGTGGCGGGCACAGTAAACAATGACTATGAATTGGAGATTTCGTGAACCCGCCAACCCGAGGATCCGCGAAAGAGATTCCATGAAATGGGAAAGTATGGAAAGCAGTGGGACGGGCTTCATAATTAGGGTGAAAATGGTTCCCCATGAGACATGACTTCCTAAGGGTCAAATTGTATGTCTCAGAACTTGAGTGAAAAATGTGTACCACGGAAGAGGGGATGATATGGGAGTCCGACGGTCAATTTGTATATGGAAGAAGTGTGGGAGATATCCTCGAGCCTTTCACTCATTAATGTCATGTTTAAGGTTCATGCATGAAGATGTGTTAGCATTAAAGCTTTCCAATTGCATATCCAGAGAGAAGTAGGAAGGTGGTAGGGACAGGGAACAACAATTAAGGAATGGCTAATTATTAAAAGTGGTTGGTGATGCTTCGAAATAGGTGAGGGCCCAAGGTTCAAATTGTATCTCTCGGGAGTGTTGACCGCAGAATGTGTAACACGGAAGAGGGCACAATGGTGCATTCTTGCAGACAAATTGTATATTGCGGAACTTCGGGTACTGTTTTTTAGTCGCGGAACATTGGAAACACAATCCTGAGCCCGCCAGTCCGGGAACCCGCAATCGAAAAAGTGTCGAAGTATGGAACATGGAAACGGTAGGCCAGACTCGATACACAGTAAATGTACCACGTTATGGAGATACAACCAACTTGGGGATAAGTATTGAAAGGAATGACGGATGGTCGGGCTTGTGAAGGGGCATTCCAGCAGACAAATTGTATATCGCGAAACTCCATGCACTGTTTGCAAGTCTCAGAAGATTCAAAACACAATTTTGAGGCCATCAATCTGGGAACCCGCAATCGAAAAAGTGTCCAAGTATGGAATAGGGAAATGATGGCCCAGACTTGTTTTCGCTAATATATTGAAATTTGTAATAGCTTTCCCATTACCTGGAAAGATCTTCTCTACATGTTTCTGGACAAGTTTTGTAGGGATGGTTAGTCCTCGAGGCTTTTGCTTATTATTGATGATATTTACAGTTGTTGCATGATGGTGTCTTAGCATTAAACCTTTGTTGTTGCATATTTGGAAAGAAGTACGAGGATTGCCAACACAGGAAACAATGACTAGGAATTGGATATTTTGTGAATTTGCCAACCCGAGGATCCAAAATAGGGTGACAAGGTCTCCCCAGAAGACATGAGGCCCCGATGGTCAATTTGTATCACTCAGAACATTTGAATGCATAATGTGTAACATGGAAGAGGGGACGATGTCGAAGTCCGGAAGTCAATTTGTATATGGTGGAGGTCGGGGTGCTATTTGTAGGTCATGAAACAATGGAAGTTAATTTAGAGGCCGAAATAATTAATGTGCATTGGGAAGGGTGTGATTGTGGCGGGGATGGAAGAGAGCCATAAATGGTTTGAAACTTTTTATGAATTCGAGTAAAGTGAATCTTGCGAGTTGGAGGAGCCTGGGGTGGAATTGTAGATCAGGGAATGTTTTGGGTGCAAGATGTATATCACGGAACAAGTGGAAAAATTTGGCTAAGTATAGAACGGAATGCCGATCATTCTGAGTACTGTAAATGGCAGTTTAATGCGTGTTAATGGGAGATGTCCTCAAGGTTTTTTTTCTTGTTAATGCTAATTGTTTCATACCAGTGTGTTCAGTTTTCACTAGTAAGACCATAATTAATGTGCATTGGGAAGGGCACAAAGTTAGTGGGGATGGAAGGCAACGACATATGATTTGAAACATTTGTGAACCCTGGTAGAGTGAATCTTGCGAGTTCGAGGAGTCCGCGGTGGAATTGTAGATCATAGAAGTTTTGAGTGCAAGATGTATATCACGGAACAAGAAGCAACAAAGTTCGAAAGCACCAACCCGACAACCACGGCCATAAAATTGGCTAAGTATGGAAAGGAACAATGGTCAGTCAAATTCGTCATGTGAGGATATAGATGTAGATAAAGATCTGTCAGCCTGCCAACTCTGGAACCCGCGATCATAGAAAAGAGACTAAGTATATAACCAGAAAGTCATAATAGATAGAAAGAAGAAAAGGGAAAAAGGGCTAAGCATCTCACAGAACAAGATCTACTTTTCGTTTATTAATGCCAATCTTTTTGAACCCCTGGTGATTTCTCACTAGTAAGAGCAAAAATTGCAGATCACATAATTTTTTTGGGTGAAATATGTATATGACGGAACATGGGACATAAGTGTTGGATACCGCAAACCTGGGACCCGGTGGTCAGATAATTGGCTAAGTATTGAAAGGGACCACAATCAGTCGGGCTCATGGTGTGAACATATAGATAAAGATGAGCATCTGCTAATCCGCGAATCCAGCAGGCCGTGATCATAGAGATGCGACTGAATATATAATCACAAAGGGATAATAGAGGGGGAGAAAACAAGGAAAATTTAAAGAGAAAGTGTTTATATTTATTCCAATAGTATTCATATTAATATATATTAATAGATTATTTCTGGTCCAAATGTAAAGCATCTTCCAATTTGTAGGATGTTGTTTKGTTTGCGAATTTCATTGAAACCCATAAGCAATAGAAAGAAAAAAAGAAAAAAAATAATATATATATATATATATATATATATATATATATATATATATATATATATATATATATGACRCAACATTTTCTATATGCACATATATTATCAAATAGAAGAATCTGCAATATATGCAAAATATTGAACAAGAACATGACGTCAACACTTGACTTGCCTTGTTGAAATAGAGTCATTAATTCATTTTATTTACGGGACCCCGAAGAATGAAAGTAGGACAGGTCCTCCCATTTATTTATTTAAGTATAGAGCGGGTGCCACATAAGTATGGCCTATGAAAAATTATTCTTCCATGTAAAATGTAAGGAGTGAACATAGTAGCCTTTATTTAAATCAAAGTGATGGGAAACATAAAGAAAAGCTTGTCGTCCATGTTTAACGAAACACAAAAAAAGTACAAAATAAAATAAAAAACAATACCAAATATTGGAAAACACCATACAAAACCCTTAAATATTCTATATTCAAATAAACTAGGTTACAAAATACAAGAGAGGTTATTTTCCATAATGACTGCGATTGGGCCTGCTGCCAACAAAAAAAACAAATATGTACAATAATGAAGCCTGTGGACAATATTTTATAGATTTCAACTTGATCATCAAATGCTTGATTCGTAAAAAACAACGAGTTGAATATCAATTTAGGGTCTTGGACTTCATTGGTGCTGTCAGTTAGATCTATCCCAACTTTTTGAATAACTTGTCTCTTCTAGATATGGCATGCCTGCATTGGTTGGTTATTCAACATTCCATACTTTGCTAAGCGTTAATTTTCCTCTATCGTCTAAAAATTGGGGTTTAAGGTGCCTTCCTTGTAGTTTTCCTGGTCATTGACATCTGAGACAACTTAGAGATGCAATTCAGGCCCAATTCAAAGATGAGGGAGTGGTTTTATGTGATGTCAACTTTGGGGAAAACAAATCCTGTTAGCCAATGAAAGCTGAGACAAAAAAAAAATTCAAGTATGTTGTGACTACTATTCCCCTTGTATTCGATCATCTATTTGGTTAAAAATCTTGCCTGAAGATTTGTATGTTGAACTTCTTTTTTTTATTGCTGTAAATTGGAAGGGACGTCCAAGTCAACTGCAAAATGTTCTTATGTTGAAGTACATAGCTTCTTCAAGAAACACAGATCTAGCAAGTGTATCAAATGTTGAAGATCACATCAGAATATATCTTTCATCGTAGGGGTCACAGGCATCGTGACCCACAAAATGGTCTAGAATATTCGAAAGTGACACCAAATATTACACCATGCCTGAATACAATCATAAGGAAATTATAAAATTGGATACTCACGAACGTGAGAAACTATATGCGCTCTTGAATCAACATTCTAAAATTACAGAATGTTTTATGCCAAAGTTGTAACACACTTGACAACCAACCAATTTCTATGTCAAAGAGTGTTGAGCGACCTCTGGATGTAGTAAGAGACTCGACATGCAATCAAATTTCGATCACTACTGATACTAATTTCAAGTGTAAAAAGTCGTGATCCCAGGCTCCAGTTAGTTTCACCTTCAAGCATCCACACTGACGGTGACCCCAGGATCCAAATAGCTTCAGCTTTAGACATCGACACAAACGGTGGCAATGGGAACAATGTTATTGACTGCAGTGCAACAATGCGGTGAAAAATTAGGGCTTTCATTGTCAAAGAACTTAGACTGTAGGATTGTCAGACCTGCAAAGAACATCGACTTTAGTGTTGCTTTGTCACGAAAACTACAATGTTTCTTTGAGTCAAGAAATATTTGGATGTTTGGTGTCTTGTGTGATAATGACCTTGACATTAGGTACATGTCAGACATATATTATCTGACATTGCAGTGTTAATACAATTACCATAGTGGACGACGAATCAATTGCATTGGCACAAGCAATATTAATTGTGTGATTAATTAAAATCCTTGAAGGATGTGAATCCCAAACAATGCCTAAAACTTTTCGAACAACCGTGTGTTCAAAAAATACATTGTTCTATATTTAAAAAAAAAGAAATTGTATTTTTCGAGCAATTTTTTTGTTGTTGTCAAATATCGGATCCAATGCAACAAAAGAAATGCATTTTCCTTATTCAAATCAAGGGAAACAACAAGAAGATTGATATTAGGTGGAAACAACTCTGGAATACATCACTACATTAAGGTCTCTTCTAAAGAATGAAATAAAATGATTACATGAAGGTGGTAGTAAAAGGTGTTTTTCAGAAACCAAATCATTACCTGAAAACGCTAAACTTATTGCAGAAGGTGGTAGCATAAAGTAATCTTCAGAAAGTGTTGCAAAGTCCATAATCCAAAATTCCTTCCCATTAAATTTTCCCAGTTACATTTCGATGCAGGCATTATGAAATTTTGAGAGTGTTGTTTCTTGGTTATATACCCACCTTCAAGGAGGAGGAGAATATTCATGCAAAGAGGGGCAAGCTCATCGACCCATATGCATAGGAATAGTGAAACAAAATGTGTAGTAGCGATAACAAGTTGATTGTATGTGTAGTCTGTTACTACATCCAGAGGACGGTGAACAAACTTTGACAAAAAATATAACTTTTTGTCAAGTTTGTTACCACACCCATAAGTAGCTCAAAAAACTTTAAAATAAAAACTTCTGTAATTTTAGGATGTTGATTCAACCACCCATACAGTTTCTCATACTCGCCACGATCCAAATTTATAATTTCCTTCTGAGTATATTCACGAATAGAGTAATATTTCACGTCATTTCCGAATATTCCAGACCATTTTGCAAGCCACGATATGTGCAACTCCTCTGACGAAAGATAAATTGTTTTGTGGTCTGCAGAATTTGATACACTTGCCAAATATTTGTTGTTGGAAGAAACTATATACTTCAACGAAGGAGCATTTTGCAGGTGACCTGAAAGTCCCTTCCAAATCCCAGTAAGAAAACAAGGAATTTCAACACAGAAATCTTCAGGCAAGCCTTTCAACCAACCAAAGCATCAAATATAAGGCGAACACCAATCACAAGATACTTGATTTTTTTTTTGTGTCTAAGTTTCTGTTGGCTAACAAAGTTTTTTTTCACTCAAAAATGATGTCACGTAAAACCATTCCCTCCTCTTTCAATTGGGAATGAATGACATCTCTAAGTTGTCTCACGTGTCCATGAACATGAACATTACGATGAAGGCACCTTAAAGACCAACTCTTTGATGATAGAGAGAAATGGATTTAAGTATTTAAAATGAAAGATGGAGGATGATAGTATAATATTCTGTAGATTTTGGTTTAATTCGTTTTAATGGTAGATGCCCTTGATCTTTTCGCTTATTAATGCCAATATTTTTGAATATGTGTGTTGAATAGTCACTAATAACATGAGTTAACATTCCCATATGCAAGCAGATTCTCAAATATGACAACCTGTAATATATGCACAATATTAAAGAGGGACATGACGTCAAGAACTCTGTGGATGACACGTTTGTGGATGGCAGTGTGGTAGTACAATATTGCACTATTACGATGATTATGCCTTTAAAAAACTAAAATAACCAACATTTTTTGCAAATTCAAAATGGACGCAATTTTTTTTATCAGATCCCATAATATTCGCATGTTAATGCGTTTTAATGGGAGATATCCTCGAGATTTCTACTTATTAAAGCCAATATTTTCGAACCTTTTTGGTGGGTTGTCACTAGTAAAAGCATAATTAATGTGCATTGGGAACGGAAGAAGGTGGCAGGGATGGAGGGGAGTGAAAAATGCTTTTAAACTTTTCTGAACTTGGGAGTGCGTGAACCCGCGAAACTTTGAAGAATCGACTAAGTATGGAAAGGTAGGTCGGACATACGGAGTCATCATAGGTAGAGTCAGGCTTGCAAGTTCGAGGAGTCCGAGGTCGAATTGTAGAGCACAAAAGTTTTGGGTGCAAGATGTATACCCCAAACACGGGTTACCAGAGTTTGATAACACCTATCCGCGAACCCGTGTTCATAAAATTGGCTAAGTATGCAAATGAACAACGATCAGTCGGAATCATGATGTGAATATATAGACAGAGATGAATATTTTTCAGTTTGCCACACCGAGAACCCACGAGCACAGTAACATGAAAAAGTATAGAACCAGAAATGCTTAATAGAGGGTAAGAACAAAAGGGAAAAATGAGAAAGTTTAGAAGAATTTGGCTAAGTATGCAAACTAACGATGGTCGGTCGGACTCGTGATGTGAATATATAGATGGATATTATGATTTGTCAATTTTCCACCCCGGGAACCCGCGACCACAAAAACGTGACAAAGTATAGAACCATAAATGCATAATAGAGGGGAAGAACAAAAGGGAAAAATGGGCAAGTTTAGAAGAGGAAAAATTAAGCGAGAGAAGAACTTTATCGCTCACACAACAACACTTAGTCGCATAACTATGAAGCCATAGAAAGACATTAAATTTTGGAAAAACATTGTCATCTATGAAATATAGTTGGAGCTTGACAAAATCTAGTTTAAGTCAAAATAGATGTTGTTTATATCCACTGAAATTTTTTGCATATTATTTTATCTTAATATTATTTTTTGGGGAGCCAACTGTAAAAACATGTTCCAATTTGCATTTTCCAAGTGGAGATGTGTTTTTGAAGAAACAAGTACGAAGAGGCTTAATTGCAACTGCAGGACCTCAACTCTGCAAAGTTGAATTAAACAACAATAAGCAACATCCAACGAACCAACGAGAAAGTATCAACTAGTCAGCCAGGAATGCCGGTGAAGAACAATATTGTCCAAATTTACTGTAGACAAGATTGTATAAAAAAAACCAGAGGAATATATTGTAACATGGCATGGCAGGTAAACATGAAAGACTGTAAGGACCGTGCAAAGGCCTCCCACTGTGCAAACATTTAAGGAAGCTGCGGTTTTGCACAGTTGGCATTCTGCATCCTCAATTAGAACACCTCCATAACACCCACTGACATATAAAAAAGGAAATCAAATTTTCTCTTCGCATACAAACATGTTCTGGAAGAGGATTTTGACGCAGGCATCTCCAACATTTAAAATTTTCACTTGCAAACTGAAAATAACAAACAACAAAGAATGAACACGAACATAAATCTAGCAACAAAACCCACCCGTCAATGGGGAACGTAAACAACAACAACAACAATAGGAAAACAAGAAACTA
>ML785928.1:323905-333967 GCA_009831015.1 Picea engelmannii | reverse complement strand
AAATAAACTACCCACTTAAAAAAACATTAATGAAAGATAGTCCACATGCATGAAGAAAATATTAGGTAGATGTGAATGAAAAGTATTATGTTAGAAAATAAAGTACCAACTTCCATTTGGAAACATAATTTAGTGGATTGAAACACCTCTAAAGCATTCTAGAATTTAAAATTCATGCTTTTCAACACATTTTCAATTACATGAGCATGAACACAACCAAATGGTTAGTAACTTGAATAATACTATAGTTATATTAAAAACATGAATATAGTTTTTTATTGCTCCAAATGTTTACTAGGAAATTGAGATAGAAATGGTATATAGAACCCATGATAGTGATAGTCTTATGAAGCTCAAATTCATTTTAGTCAAAATAATTTTTACAACAATTTTTTTATAAGTAAATATAGAAATATCAGTTGTAAACGAAAACATGAAAGTTGTCACAAAATACCCCTTTTCATGGTGCATGTAATAGAAAAGTTGAAGACATGAATCTATCTATCTTAACCATGGCACCACAAGAATTTTCTTTTTCTTACATATTGAAAATATTTAAGAAAAAACACCCAAGCGAGTAGTGTGTAACATGTAAAAGCAATATCTCGTAACATGAGCCTTTAGAGATTAACTTATACTAAATCATATTCTGACACTAAAAATGAAATTGAGTCATTGTATAAAGTGAGTAGTGTGTAACATGTAAAAGCAATATCTCGTAACATAATCCTTTAGAGATTAACTTATATTGAATCAGATTCTAACACTAAAAATGAAATTGAGTCATTGTTTAATTGGAGCATATGGTCCTCTAAATCCATGGAAAATATTTAAGAAAAAACAACCAAGTGAATAGTGTGTAACATGTAAAAGCAATATCTCGTAACATAAGCCTTTAGAGATTAACTTATACTGAATCAGATTCTAACACTAAAAAATGAAATTGAGTCATTGTTTAATTCGAGCATAGGGTTCTCTAAACCCATGGAGCTATTATATATTTGAGCACTAAGACTATTTTCTCCAAAACATAAAGTGAAATGAATGAATAACAATTTAAACAATACAAATATGCCAAGGGAAACTTGAGTCAATCTTTGCATGACTTTATGTATATAGATAAGGTTGGAAATAATATAATGTGGGAGCTTGGGAAATGATAATTCTATTGAAACAATATGCTCAAAACATTCAATAAACCTGGAAGGAAAATCCCTTAATAAATGCAATATGAAACTTTCATTACTTATTTTTAGAAATAGTAAAAGGGAACTAAGTACAAAGCATGAATGGAAGACTAGTAAGCCCAATGGGTTAGCTTGAGTGGCTGAGAACTATGAATAGAAAGAAGGAGGTATCATGGTCAAGTCCTCGAGTTGGTTTCCTCTATGTATGTGGGTCTTACTTGCTTTCCCTGTGATATTAGTGTACAATAGTTTACACAACCCACTTTACATTGAATATCATCCTCTAAAAACGAGGGAAAGTATTTGAGAGTTCTCAAGAATGTATTTTACAAGGAAGAAAGAATAAATGGAAGGTGTAAGGTACCAGATCTATTATAATAGTTTAAAACAAAAATGTTGCAGAGAATAACAATGAAAAAACAAAATAGATGAAACCATAACACCAAAATAATACCTTTATTGATAGGAAACAATGTTCACTTGCCTCTTCGAGGGGGGCAACCTCCAGTAGAGCACTGCTCTATTACAATAATTCTCAAGATAAAAACTTCTCATGCCCTCGAATCCTATTTATACTAAATCTATATACCCAAAAGAACATTCTAGAGGAATATCTTTTAGAAGCGAAAGCTTCTATTAGGTCTTCTTACATTTGGCTTATTCTTTCTTATTACTAGGCCTTATTAATATTGGACTTTATTACATGGAAAATATATTATTCTACCTACGTGAGGGGTTAGGGAGGTTAGGTCTCTAACATGCCCTCCCCATTAAAAAAAACCTTGTCCTCAAGGATTGAGATGAGGAAATTGCTGCAAAATGGTCGTTGGCTCCCATATGGCATCTGCTGGATTTGTATCTTTCCACTATACTAACACTTCCTTGATGGTGCACTGACGAAGACGACACTCATGATGGTCCAAAACTTCTTGTGGCTACAACCAGATGTAGCATTCTTCATCCAACTTGAGAAGATTGGTTTGAGCTTGGAACTTAGTTTCAATCACCTTGTTTAAGTAAGATGCATGAAAAACATGATTGAGCTTAGAATGACTAGGAAAAGGTAATTGATAGGCCACCTTTCCCACGCTCTTGAGAACTGTATAAGGACCATAAATTCGGTCTCTATTTTCTGACAACGGTTGGCCTTGAGTGAAGTATGCTTATAAGGTTGTAGTTGAAGAAACACCCGGTCTCCTTCAGCAAATTGACATTTAGAGTGAACTTGATCTTCTTGTTTCTTCATGTGATTCTGAGACATGACCAAATTCTCTTTGAGGGTCCGGAGAATAGCCTCTCGAACTGTAAGAGTTTCGTCAATCTCCTGAACCTTCAAGACACTTGGCATGTATGAGAGAACTGAAGGTGGATTTTGTCCATATACTACTTCAAAAGGAGTCATGCGAGTAGTTGTATGGTAAGAAGTGTTGTACCACCATTCAACTAGTGGTAACCATTGAGCCCACTAATTTTACCTTTCAGATGCAAAACACCTCAAATATGTTTCCAAACACTTATTGACAACTTCAATTTGACCATCAGTCTGGGGATGATAGGATCTGCTGATATGAAATTGGGTGCCCTATAGCCTGAACAATTATTTCCAAAAATTGCTAGTGAAAGTGGGATCTCGATCAGAAACAATAGAATGAGGCATGTCATGAAGCTTGAAGACATGATCCATGAAAATTCGAGCCATAGTGGAGGCGGTAAATGGGTGTTGAAGAGCACAAAAATGAGCATACTTGGAAAGACGATCAACTACCACCATGATCACTGACTTATTTCCTGATTTAGGTAATACAACAATAAAATCCATAGAGATATCCCTCCATATAGCAGGTGGAATCAGAAGAGGTTGTAGTGTGCCAGGGGATTTGACTCTTTCTCCCTTGTTGCGTTGACAAACATCACATTCTACCACAAAAGTGAAAACATTATGTTTCATACCATCCTAGAAAAAATAATGTTTAACTCGGTCATAGGTTTTGGTAAACCATGAGTGCCCAGCTGTGGGTGTAGCATGAAGCTCAAAAAGCACCATGGATTTAAGTTGTGACTTTTTAGTTAAATACAAACATAATTTTTTAGCAAAGCTCATCATTGTGCCAAGAGTACCCTAGGGAAACTAGAGAATTGACTTGCAATTGTTGGATCAGTCGTGAAATTTTGCGATCTTGTAGCCATTCCTGACGAACGACTTGGTGCCAATCTGGTACATTAAAGGACAGGGAAAAAGGGTCCCTTCATCTTCATATTTTCTTGAAAGAGAGTCAACAACCATATTTTATTTTCCTTTCTTGTAAATGATCTCATAATCATATCCAAAGATCTTAGTCACCCATTTTTGTTGCTCCGAGGATGAATGGTGTTGCTCCAGAAAATACTTGAGGCTTTGATGATATTTCTTAATTTGGAAACCTTGCCCCAATAGATAAGGGATCCAAAGATCCACTGCATGTAGAATAACCAACATTTTCTTTTCATAGATTGATTGGCCCAAATGTCTCTCTAACATGTTTTTGTTGGTAAAGGCCAAAGGATGATCATCTTGCATAAGGACTGCTCCAATTCATCTCCCGGAAGCATCACATTCCAAGACAAAGGTCTTTTTGAAATAATGAAGGGCCATGACATGAGTGGTGCACATAGCTACCTTCAAGGCTTGAAAGATCTGATCAGCTGCGAGAGTCCAAGTGAAATAATTCTTTTTAAGGAGAGTAGTGAGAGGCGCTGCAATATTTCCATAATTCTTAACAAACTTGCGATAATAGCCCGCTAAACCCAGAAAACCATGCAAGCTTATGAGAGTCTTGGGGCGAGGCCAATCCTGCACAGCTTCAATCTTCTTAGGATCCACCCTAACACCCTCCTTTCCAACAATATGATCCAAGTACTTGACTTATGAGGCTCCAAAATCACATTTAGATTGTTTGAGGAAAATTTAGTGATAAGAGAGTAGATGAAGAACTTGATCCACATGAGAAAGATGGGTTGTCTAGGTTTTACTATATATGATAATATCATCAAAGAAAACTAAGACAAAATGATGGAGAAAAGGAAGAAAGACATGATTCATGAGGCTTTGGAAAGTGGAGGGAGCATTACAAAAGCCAAAGGGCATGACCAAAAACTCATAGTGGCCCTCATGAGTTCGAAATGCAGACCTAGGAATCTATGCCTCTCTTATACATATCTGGTGGTAGCCAAAATGAAGATCAAGTTTAGTAAAGAACTAGGCACCACTTAATTCATCCAAGAGGTCATCAATGACAGGAATGAGAAATTCGACTTTTATGGTGAGTTTGTTGAGGATGTGAAATTCAGGACACATGTGCCAAGAACCTTATTTATTAAGTACCATGACCATAAGAGAAGAATAGGGGCTAGTACTAGGACGAATAATGCCTGCAATGAGAAATTCTTGAACAATTTTCTCAATTTTCTCAATTTCATTTTTTTGGGAAAAAGGATGATGATAGGGACGAATATTGGGAGGAAGGCTGATGGGGATGAGGGGAATGGAATGATCATGAACACCATGGGAAGGAGGAAGTACCTGGGGAGTGGAAAAAAAACTTGATGTTTGGAGACGATGGATTGGACGTCTGATGGCACAAAGGGTGTCTCAGTGGCATGAATGGAATGGAGTTGTGTAATAATGTCAGAATGACCATTTTTTAGGAGCTTTTCCATGCAATGGGAACTGATGATATCAGGGGAACATACTGTGATTCCTTGGAACTTATATTGTTGGGCCTTCTGGTTGAATTTCATGGTTGATTCCTTAAAATCCATGAGAATGGGACCTAGATTCCTTATCCATTCGACACCCAAAACAATGTCACAACCTCCCATGTTGATAGAAAACATACGAGACTTCATGTGGTACTGACCAATTTGGAGACACACTTTTTCACAACGCCCCCCACATTTCATGGACCTACCATTGGAAATCATGATTTTAAAGTTATTGACTACTCAGATATAGAAATTAGTTTCTTGGGCAATGTGGCGATGAATAAAATTATGGGTGTTTCCACTATAAACAAGGATCATGACCTTCTGATGCTTAATGTAACCAATTAGCTTGAGGGTTTGGGGAGTAGAGAAGCCAGTGAACTCATTCAAGGAAATGACTGGTTCAACTTCAGGAGGGTTGGAAGGTGGAGTCATGTCAGTGGGTTCAGGTGACTTGGACACATGGGGAGCCTCAACATCTTCTTCAAAAACATCCTCAGAGATGGCCATAAAAAGTTTTTGTTCCTTACTGTCAGTGTTTTATGGAAACCTGTACAGGAGACCTAGCTAAAGAATACACAAACAATATTATCAAGAAAAGGAAGAGAGATACAATATGAAGAATGAGGATCAATGTATATTATGATATGTTCAATGAGTAAGTGAATTTCCCTCATATAGGAAATGACATCCTATAATTAAGAAAAGCGAAGAAGCAGTGAGTTTCATTATTATTTTCTTAGGAATGCATGCATAATAGTGATGGTCTAAAATTAGAAAGTCTAAAATAGAACTAGTCAGTTAACTCCCACTGAACTAGTGTGCCGAAAATAGAAATTTCTCCAACACCCCCCCTGAACATCACCATGGAGTAAACAATGAGTCCCAGCTACTAAGCCATATTAGGTACTCATGTACAATGCAACTAATGAACATTGAATAAAAATGAGGAAAGAGGGAAAACCATGTGGGAACAAAACCCCCCCTCAAAAGGCAATGCATCAAAAGAAGAAAATGGAAGTTATTGCTAGGAAACTGTGTTCTTCACTCCAAGATGATCTCGAAAAGTCTGAAACTTTATCCCAGTGAAGGTCTTGGTGAATATTTCGACAGTTTTCTCAGAGGAAGGACATAACTACAAATCAATGATCATGTCATGTACTAAATCTTTGATGAAATGCATGTGGACCTCAATGTGTTTGGTTCATTGTCGTTGTATTGGATCTCTGCAAAATCTCAGTGTACTCTGATTGTCACACCATATAATAGTCGGATAGTGAAACTAGATACCAAGCTCAGTAAGGAAGTGATGAAGCCAAAGTGTCTGAATGACACAGTTGAATACTCCTATGTACTTGGCCTTTGTGGAAGATAAAGCAATGGTTGATTGCTTCTTACTTGACCAACAAATTGGGCCTGACCCCAAACTGAGAGTGTACCCGAACGTGGAATTGCGATCTGTGATATCACCAACCCAATCTGAATCTATGAAGCCTATGAGATCTAATGCACAACCAACTGCATAGTGAATCCCATAACTCATGCTTCCCTAAACATATCTGAGGATGCACTTGGAAGCCTTCCAGTGCAGATCATCGGGTTCCTGCATGTATCTGGAAACTGCTCCTACCACATATGAGATATCTGGATGGGTGTGGGTGAGATACATAAGACTCCCCACCAACTGTCGATACACAGTGTTGTCCACTAATGGTGTATCCTCACCATCCTCAATTCTGGTCCCAAATAAGAAGGGTGTAGGTGCAGACTTACAGTCTGTCATGTGGAATCTATCTAGAAGATCCATGACATACTTAGCCTAAGATATTTTGATGCCAGAAGAATCTTGACTAATCTCAAGACCAATAAAGAAGTGTAGTGGACCCATGTCCGTCATAGAGAACCTGTCATGCAAAATATATTTGACCAAAGCAATGGATGAAACAGAGCTACTAGTGATCAAAAGATCATCAACATAGAGTACTAAAATCATCACATAGTTAGTAGTCCTCAACATGTAAACATTGGAATCAGATTTACATCTAACAAAATCATGTGAAAGAAAGTAAGAATCCATGTTTGCATACCATGCTCTCGGTGCCTTCTTGAGGCCATAAAGAGAATTCTTCAGTCTTCATACTAAAGATGAGTTTTGAATGAACCCCTGTGGTTGCTCCATGTAGATCTCCTCTGAAAGGTCACCATGAAGAAAATAATTCTTCACATCCATCTAGTGAAATTCCCATCCTTTGGCTGCTACAATGGCTAGAGCCAAGTGAATGGAGTCCATCTTTGCTACAGGAGAAAATGGCTCATCATAATATATCCCATGAATCTGTTGAAATCCTTTTACAACTAATCTAGACTTGTACCTTCTGACCTGACCATTTGCTTCTCTCTTGGTCCTATAGACCCATTTTCATTTGACAAGTTTCCTCCCTGGTGGAAGTGAAACCAGATCCCAAGTCTCATTCTCTAGGAGAGATTCATGCTCCTCCAACAAGGTTTCTTCCCATAGTGGATTTCCAATAGCCTCACTATAGGTATGTGGATTAGAAGATCGAACCATATAGCAATTCATGGGCATCACTGTTCAGAATATGAAAGTACATGAGAAGGATCCACATATTGAGATCAAGTCCTCCTCAAATCCAATGGACCCTCTGCAAGGTTTCCTGCTTCCTGAAGTGTGGACTGTTCCCACTTGGGAATTTGATGAAGCTCTGACGTTGGCTCCTCATTTGGATGTAGTACCTGCTCATGTGCATGTAAAAAATCCTCTGAATATATGTATGAATATGTAGAATCTTAGTGTGTGGAATCATCATCTCTGATGTTTGCAACTGATTGAAGCATAAGAGTCTCTGCATGTTGCATTGGAGGTGCATGCAAAGGACGCTTGTCAAACTGAACACTGCACTCAATGATGAGTCAGTATGTAGAGGGATGAATCGATCTGTACCCCTTCACATCATCTGGATATCCCACAAATATGAAAGGTGTGCTCTGTGGATTTATGGATTTCCTCTTTTCAGAAGGAATATGGGCCCATACTCTGGATCCAAAGATACAGAAGTGTGTGACATCTGGTTTGTCACATGTCCAAGCCTCAAAAGGCGTCCTATCCTCAACAGATCTGTGAGGTGCTTTGTTCTGTATGTAAGAAACACAGTTAAGTGCCTCAGCCCAAATCTTGGAAGGAAGTGATCTTGCATGAAAAATGCAACTGGTCATCTCCTTGAGAGACCTGTTCTTCCTTTCAACAACTCCATTCTGTTGTGGAGTGTATGGAACTTTGTGTTGCAATTGGATACTAGCTTCAAGACAAATATTCTAAACATATTTGTTGATATAATCCCCCCCATTGTTTGTATGAAGGATCTTGATTTTATTCCCAGTTTGTGTCTCTACTAGAGCTTTGAAGTCTTTGATATGATCAAAAACTTCAGACATTTTCTTGAGAAAATAAACCCAAGTATAGCGTGAGTAATCATCAATAAATGTAAGAACATACCTTTCTTTTTTGATGGACGAATGTGGAAATGGACCCATGAGATCACTGTGAACAAGCTCCAAGGAAGAGGAGGCTTTCCTTGCCTTCCCCTTTTCAAACTTCTCTTCAGGATTCTTGCCAAGAATTCATCCTCCGCAAACCCCTTCAAAAAAGTGAATTTATGGCAAGCCTTTGACCATTCCTTACTTGAAAAGTCATTGCATGTACCTAAAGTTTAAATGATCAAATCTCTCATGCCATACTCTACTACTATCATTAGCATGTGTAAGTAGAAAAGATGAGTCATAGTAAGTAAACTTAGTGAACTTATACAACCATGATTTGTGATCTACCTGTTCAACTTCAATAATGGAACTATCATGCATGTCAAGTACAATAACTGAATCTGATGTAAATTCAACCCTTTTACCTGTTTGAGTGATCTGATAAACTGAGAGAAGATTTATAGAAAACTTTGGAACATGTAAACATTCTCAAAACTTTCATTAGGGAGTTTCACTCTTCCCTCTCCTACAACTGCTATTAGAGTATCATCCCCCATGAGAATGTTGGGTATGTGTTATATTCTTTTCATGTGTGTGTGTGGGCGCGTCAGATTCGACAACTGCGTCTGACGATCCCTAATTTTAGTAGTTTTATAAATTAATCTTGGATTAAGGGATTAGGGTTTTGGTATCTACAGAATACCTAAAAACATTGTATATATTGTATGGCGAATGGTGAAATTCAATATAATGAAACAATAAAGGTTTTCCTCGGTTGAGGGTTTCCGGTATAAATCTATGTGTACTATGTGAATGAGCCATTGATTAATTTATGTTTTTCTTAAGAATCTATATGCATTGCTTTACTTTGCAGGTTTAAAACTTACATGTGGTATCAGAGCTCTTTTTTGGCTTCAGAGGGACGCCTTTGTTGTTGAGGGTTTTGCTCGGTCTTGATAGATCAAGTTTATCTTGGGTCTGTGATAAACCTGGGTTTAGTGGGAGCTTTTACAGTGGTGATTTGAGTGCAGAAAGAGGAATGACGAGCTCTTCTAGAATCGAGATAGAGAAGTTCAACAGTAAAAAATTTGAGCTATGGAAGCTCAAGATGGAGGACCTTCTTGTAGACAAAGAACAATGGATCGTTGTGGATCCTGGTACACCTCCTAATGGTACACCGTCTACTAGCACACAGGCTACTGGTACACAACCTACTATTACACAAACTACTGGTATGTTGAAGGAACATTGGGAGAAGTTGGAGAGAAGAGCAAGGAGTACTATTCGACTCTGCTTGGCAGATTCGGTGTTGTTGAATGTCTCAAGAGAATCTATAACCAGGGAACTATGGAATGAGTTGGGGAATTTGTATCAATCAAAGTCTCTGGTAAAAAAGTTGTTTCTTCGAAAGAAGTTGTATCATCTTAGGATGGAAGATGGAGATTCTGTGATAGAACATCTAAATGCCTTTAATACTTTGGTAAGTCAACTTGTCTCTATTAATATTACAATTGCAGAAGAAGATAAGTGTATTACTTTGTTATTTTCTTTGCCAGACTCTTGGGATAATTTGGTTGTAGCAATTGGTAGTACCACTCAATCTACATTGAAGTATGAGGATGTAGTTTCATCCTTT
>ML785928.1:273668-288255 GCA_009831015.1 Picea engelmannii | reverse complement strand
GACTGTGATCATGACCCGCGACCACATGGGAGTGGGGAGAGAGAAAGAGCCAGCTTACGCTGGTCCTCCAAGGATGTTTAGGGCTTCTGATTCGGTAGAAGACTAGAAAAATCCGATTTAGGTAGTGGGTATGTGACAACACATTGCCTCCTTCCACTGGACACACTGCCTCCTTCCAGCCAACTCCTTCCGACTCCTTCCATCCACCTCTGGGGCGTTTCTCTTTCCCGACGGTTCAAGTTTTGAAAGCCGTCTTTATTTAATATTGCTAGATCCAATTTATCCTGAGACAACAATATAACACGTATGATAGTTGCAGCTAATCCCGAGGCAGTTCTCTTTCCCGATGGTTTAGGTTTATTTTAACATTGTGTTTTATTTTCTGCACGAGCCGAAACCTTTCGACGTTCACCAACCACGAATTTGTGGCTATGCTAGTATCATGTTATATTTTATAAGTTCTATTACAACAACGATGGTAAATACTATTTTTAATACTTCATAAATGGAAATAAAATATTACAAACTTATATTACCGACTTTTGATATAGATATAGAAAATAACAATTATGAGTTAAGATTAAGATTAGTTTTTATCATAGGAAAATAGTAGTTCCTTGTTATTCAATTTTGAACTAAAAGAAACTTTCCAATCTATATAAACTCGAAACTACTACAACAATATTCATTACATAATAACAATTATTTCTTACAACCATTCAAATTAAACTCAATTGACATAAGTTAAATTAAATTCAATTAACATGGATTGAGATTAGTTACTTCTTCATACTTAATAAATCCTAATTAAAAAATTAATAACACTTACATTAAAAAAAACACTCTTATATTTAAAAAAAAAACTCTTATATTTAAAAAAAACAGAGAAAGCAATCGACGGCTTCTCTCTAATTGCAATTCGTTAAATTTAGCTTCTATTATTTTTTTTTAAATATAAGAACTTCAATATGCATTATATTATCGTTTTCAGAGTGCAGGTTTTATTTACCATAATGCGAACATAAAGAAAGGACAAGAGTACACAGTGCTAGCTGAAAATACTTATAATTCTGACTGAGAAAATACACTCTTGCCTTTGCCTTCAATACAAACAAACACTAAATTTTATCTAATAAACAGTAAGCACACGGCAACTGAACTTAGCCTATGCAGACACTAGATTCTTTATTTATTTATGCAGAAGGAGAGAAGGAGAATCCACTCAGTATATATGTCTCTGCATTACTGATAATACCTTCCATGAGCATAGCCTCCTCCTCCCCCATGGTGATATTTCTGCTGACCCGCCATTATCTTCTTCTGCTGCATGCCCTGTCCACGGAAATCATCCTCGCAGAAATCACCACCATCACCATTAATCATCTTACCAGCCCCGCCATGGCCGCCGCTTCCACGATATCCACTCATCCTCCGATAACCATTGTTATCATATTTGGTAATGATCTCCTGCCTGACGATCTGATACCCAACACCATTCATCCTCTCCATGTGTTTGTTCTTCTCCTCCTCCTGAATTCTTTTAATCTCTTGATGAATTCTCTTGATAAAGTACTCTTCATCACAGATATTCTTGATTCCCTCCATTTTCATCTCGCGGATGATACTGTACAGGAAGGCTTCTTTATCCTTATAGGAGCTAAGCTCTCTAACCCAATTTATCTTCTCAGAGGAAATCATTTTCTTCACCAAACTCACCTCGCTATTGCTGAATTCCCCACAGGCCACGACCTCATTGAAGCTGCCATGGCCATTGCTAAAATTGGTGATGGATAAACTCTGATCGCTGATTCCCTGCAACTTGGACTTATTTTCAGAAACAAATCTAATGAATGACTCTTTGTTGCAGATGTCTTTGATTCCCTGCATTTTCATCTTGCGAACGATTTCGGACATGGAGTCTTCTCTAATCGAAAAATCTTTAGTCTCCTTACAAGACATCATTTCCTTGACGAAGCTCGACTCTCTATCGCTCAGTTGATTCACACTGTTAATTACTCCACTGGAGGCCACAGCGTACTCAGAAACATCTACACTGTTCTGCTGGCTGCCATGATGGCCGACCTTATCCTTGAGAATGACCAAACTCTGATTGGACCCATGACCGTTACTTTTCCCAACAATTTCAGACTTCTTTTCCAAAACTATTCGAATGAAGTATTCTTCGTCATAAATATTCTGAACTCCCAAACTCTTCATCTCCTGCAATATTTTCAACATGAATTCTTTTTTGTCTGGAAGCTCATTTAACCACGTCTCAGATTTGAGCTTCTCATGGGACATCATTCTGCTCACGAACAACATTTCCTGCTCATGATCCTCCAGCCTCACTTTGTTGACACTTTCCATCTGCTGGTACTTGCATGCATGCTCATGGCGAGGAATTTGTGAAGTTCTCTTCATATAAATCTCCACAGTCTCGTACGAATTACTGCCATTTCCTTGCTGGCAGTATCCGCCATTAACTAACTGAGACTTCTTCAGCTTATCAACGACGTCGACTATTGCATTATCCGTGGACTGATCATGACCTAAATCACGTCTATTCCTCATCATTTTTTTCTCAGAACGGTAACCTCTATAGTACTGTCTCTGCCCCTCCATGTCTAACGAAATCACACAGCTTGAAGAGCTAACCACACAAAAAGGAACCGGAATTAGCCTACAATACTCTCAACGCTCGATGTAGTTTGTAATTGATCGAAGGACAAAACGCCATTTTATAGGAAATTTTACATCTGGAACTCATATTCTATTCTTTGTCGATCTGAAGAATTCGATTCGTACTGTATATGATTCTATGTGAATTCTAAGTTTTCTTGACGTTATTATTCTTTCTTATCAGCATTACTGTTATTCGTTTTACTATTAAAGATAGGCGGTCTGTATACAGAGGCCCAACTATAAAAACACAATAGACCAAAATTCAAAGTGCCCTTATAGGTCGATTGATTTTGCCAGATACTATAGCTTATGTTAGTGTTTTTTTAGTATAGGTAACTATATTACTGTATAAAAGTGCCCTTATAGGTCGATTGATTTTGTGAGATATTATAGCTTCTGTTAGTGTTTTTTTTGTGAGTATAGCTAATTATATTACTGTAAAGTTATGATAAAAAAAAGGTTGTACAGTAGGAAATTAGATTATGGGTTTTTGAGTTGCGCTTATTAATATATTCGAAGAGAGAGATTGATCTGTCACCAGGGGAAACTAGGCCAGTCCCACCATAACCAATTTTAAAAGAAAAAATAACAATAACATAAAAAGAAAACAGATGCTGCACCAACCTACTAGGCTTACTAGGTAGGGAGGGTCGAGGCCTCACTAACCATTCTACTAACCTTTCACTAGTCCAAGACAATGATATTTTTCTCCCCATCATCCACCTGGCTCTTGTTTTTCTCATTCTGGAGGATGTCTTCTTAATGTGGGCTGGGATGTGATATCCATGTGGTGGACATAGAACAAATAGAGGTGAAATTGAGCAGCCAATGGCTCCAACTTAGATTTCTGTCCTTTCCAACCTCAACTAACAGTTTGGTGATGATTTCCAAACTGTTGATATCACTCATACTTTCTTCCAACATCTTCTTGAATTCCTTGTTTTCCTTGTTATCCTCCCGTCTAGCATATAGCTTCTGTTAGTGTTGTTGGAAAAGACAATACGAAGAATAAAGTCAGCAGAACAAAAAAAACATATTTAAATCGTATATCAGGTACCAGGTGCACGATACGAACATCCATAGAAAATTTATAAGATCTCACAGCCTACAAAATTTTATTTGAAATGACAAAAGGGAAGAATAACTACAGCAAAGCAAATCAAGCATATTTTCTTGAAGAAAAGACCAACAGCCACATGGCGCATTTTTCTTATCGGGTGGGAAGCTGTGATTCATCCTCGCATCTACTGGATAAACCAAATTCATCGATGAATAAGTGGATAATCCAATTCACTCATCATCCCAAAGCGAGGGCGGTCATGCGAATATTTTCCGTTCAATCATATTTTCATAAAATTCTGAGACAAATCTTCAAATCTTCCTTTTTATCATCTTCGTCCATTTATCCATTTAAGATTGATATAATGTTGGAAGCATCATTTGCTGTTCACATCACAGAGGAACTTTCGGTTCAGAAGGGGATGCTTTCTTTGAATGGCACCTTGCTTTTCCATTATAGAGCTCCAGACTTGTTATAGAAGTAAGTATAAATTCACACTCTAAAGACAAATCCAACGTCATCAAAAGCCCACACCAACCAAACCAAGGTATTTGATGAGGTCACAATATGACCTAATAATAATATACTTTAATGAGGTCACAATATTGCCTCATAATAATGTATCGATAAGGATAGCATTACGTTCACTTTAATGTAACCGATATTGGTAAAAAGTAAAAGTAGTTAAAGTTTAATGAAATGGAGAAAACAATAGTTGATAATATGTACAGATTTTATTATATTAAAATTGTAATTATAAATAAAAAATCTGTAAGTATAAATAAATCGAATAAAAAACTGTATTGTTATTAGTTGAAAGTACTATATATGGAAAAAAATGTTAGGTGCATGTCAATGAAAATTGAAAAAATGTTAGGTACATGTAAATGAAAATTTAATGAAAATCTGAAAATATCATGTTGCAAAATAAATTATTAGCATTTATCTATTTACCAAGAGATAACATGTTATTAATTAACAGATTGAAGACATTATAGAATACAAAAATAACTTTTGTTGAATAAGTTTGCAATGTCATGAACATAATTTCAATCAACAAATTAAAGAAACAAGTACTTGATAACATGAAGAAAATCAACAAATTAAAAAAACAAGTACTTGATAACATGAAGAAAATTTACCAAGTAATGAAAAACATCATGCTATAAAAAAATAAAATACCAACTTCCGTTGCTTTATTACCTCTAAACATGTTCTCCTTAGTAGAATGAAACCACTATGAGGCTTCTCAAAATAGAATGAAACCACTATGAGGCATCTCAAAATTCAAAACACACTCTTCAACAAATTTACAATGTTATGAACATGTAATTATAATAAAATGACCATTAAAAAACATATTGTACATATAGTGCAAACATGAATATAGCCTAAATGTTATGAACATGTAACTATAATTAAATAGTCATTGAAAAACAATATTGTAGATATAGTGCAAACATGAATATAACCTTCATCGTGGGGCTATAAATAAAACATCTTTCTTTGAGGGCATGATGAACATATTATGCTATGAGAATAGAAAGTTTTATGAAGTGGCTTTTCATGATCTATGCAAATAAAAATGTGTAAAACATTTTGAAAGAAGAAGTAATTTATAATATTCAAAAAAAAAATTCATAAGCTTTTAGAGTTGACCTTAAACTAAAAAAAAGTTTGTCACTAAAAATGAAATTGAATCATTGTTTCATTAAAGAAAAAGTTCTCTATTGTATCAAAAATACTTTCTATAAAAGATAAAGTGGAATGAATGAATATCAATGTAAACAATATAAATATGTCAAAGATAGAATGAGTCAACATGTGTGGCTTCTTACATATAACTAAGGTTGGAAAAATGTTATGCTAAGAGATTTGGAATTGATAATTCTATTGAAACTATATGTCCAAAATACTCATTAAACACAAAAGGAAAACCAGTTGATAAATCTAATATGAAACCACCATTACTTATTTTCAAAATCAGTAAAAATGAACTAAGTATAAAGCGTGAATGGAAGATTACTAAAATAACACAAACTCATATGCATTTCTAGTAGTTGAAATTGGAGAAAGTGAAACTTTTAAGATGAAAAAAAATATCTCATAAACATCTTGTTTGTTCATTAAAAAAATGCAAACACATTTGAGTAAATCACAATAAAAAAACTAGAAATTTGTTGCATATTTGTTTGTTCTTCCGGAAAAAAGGGGAGAAATCCCTCTATATATACCATAATGTTCAAATCCCTTTTGAACTATATTAATCTTCCAAAAATAATCTAGGAATATTGTTTGTAGTATAGTTCCCTATTTATAGGATTAAAAGGGAGAAATAATGTTAACTTTTTTCAAATGCAACAATGATGTTGTCCATTGATAACGTGAATGAGCCTTGCACATGAAATTATCACAACTCGAATAAAGCCATGGATATGTCATATTGCTCATAATATATCTTTGTTAACTTTAGAAATATTTATTGCAATACTGGCTTGTGCAATGTGCCATTAATGTTTTCTTTTTTTTTTCTCAAATATGCATTCAAATCTATGTTAATAAAAGTATGATTTGTTTCCCTACCAATGGGAATAACAATCTAGACCAACAATTCAAAGAAAATATGCTAGGATCATATTCTATGTTAATAAAAGTATGATTTGTGTCCCTACCAATGGGAATAACAATCTAGACCAACCATTCAAAGAAAATATGCTAGGATCATATTCTTGCAATTGTTGCAAAATACTCCTAAGGGAGGGGGGAAAATATTTTACTTTTGGCATGCCTTCAATCTTCATATGGAAATAATTCATGTTAGTCAAAAGTGTGTTGGAGAATGAAGAAGGCACTTGTAGATTGTGAGGAATATAGTGAACTTCGAAGCAAGGATGATGGGAAAACAATAGTTACTTGAATGAAGGTGTTGGAAAAAAACTATGATTTTTGTTCTTCCACATGTTCATTTAGCAGGTAATGAAAGTCAAAATTTTGGTGCACAAGTTGGAACATATGTTTGGTTCATTACAAACAACATTATTAAGAAATTACATTGAAGCACAACCACATGCTAATTGTTCTTGTACTTGAAAGTAGAAGTCTTTGTATGACTAGTTGAGCTCTAGCTAAGAGGAATGGATATATATTTTTTTTTCTTAGAATGGAAGTTGGCATATTTGTTGTCCATGAAAAGGTCAAGAGAGAACATGCGTAGGACAAGGGGGTGACGCTTAAAGTGTAGTAAATAATATATGAGTTCATATAGGAAGTATTTACCTTTTTCAATCTCTACTTTGATATAACAACAACTAATGGCGTGTGGGCATCTAACATTATATGGCAGAGAATTTTTTGAACTAGTGATACAATTTTTTTGTGACAAACGATAAGATTTCCATAAAGGATTATCAGAATTAAATATAAATTTAGAATTAGGGGACAAGAAAAATAAGAGGTAGATGTGGTACAATATACAAATAGGGGTGATTTGAATAAATTCATGAATGCACATGTTTTGAACATTTTTTACCAAGTGACCCCACCCCTGTGATGCATAGACTTAAAAAAACTAAGGATCATTTTGAACATATGAGAATTTCTATTAATGTACTATGTTCAAATTATTTGCATTTTATGTGCATTACATATTGACTATTACTTTGACACTTGACGGTGAGAATCGCCCCAAAAAATTCAATGGGGTATTTATCATTTGATGTAATGAGGTTAGACCTATTGTTTTCAGGTGAAACCCTTCAAGTGATGCAAACCAAAGCAATATACTCAATGTTGCTTTTTAGATTCATCGCTATACAATATTCGACATCACCTCACCCAAATGTTATCATGATTTGAACATTAATGCCAAGTGTCAAATATGGAATAGAGAGGGGTATGAAAATATTACCAACATTGACAATTATCATTAACTAGTAATGTTCATTGGCAAGGTCATAATGCACCAATTCTATTTTAAAAGGTGAATTCAGATTCTTATTGTTGTCTAGATCATATAGGATCAAGACATTTCCCTCAAACAAATTGCCTAACCTTCATGTGGAGAGTTCAATGATAGAGGAATTTGTTCCAATTTCTTTCAAGATGGAATTGAGAACTCATTTTTCGTTAGAGGCGACATGTAATGCAAACAAGTTATGCATGCAACAATATTATTTGTAGTAAAATGATGTACATGGATTTGGAGGAGTAGTAGTATTTTTAATAGAAGAAAATGAAACGTATTGAAAATATTGTTTGAATGGTAGGAAATAATGGCACATATTTTACAATTAAGTTGTGTTGGGGGGCCTATTCAGCTAGTTGAATAAGGCAACCAGTTGACCAAATGTAATATGCTAGTTGATTGTGAAGATAAGTTCGCTAGTTAGTCGAGTCAGTTGATTGATGGGACAAGTCGACCTACCAAGGTAGTTATGACAATCACAACTACCTTCCACTGATACAAATGTATAAATAGATGTGAATTTATGATGTACTTAGTGGTGATTGATCTGGTACAATAGAAGCATACCTATTGTTGGTTCCACTACTAGATTTCTTGTCTTCCTCCTTCTATGAATGCATGTTTGTATATTACTTTTAGATTTCTTGTTGTATATTATAGTTGTGTATCTACACTACTAGTAACCTCTTTGTGTAATCCCTTAGATTACAACATTGGTTCTATTTCTAGTAGTACACGAACTGGGACAACACAATACTTGCATGCATGCATAGATGTTGAGCATGGACGATATTCCTAAGTGGTGGTAGAGGAAGTTAGACAATTACTTCAAAAACCATGCCAGGAGAAACTAATTAAAATTAGCATAGGAAAGGGTGTATTTTTTCACTAAAACTCATGAAAAATTACTAGAGGAAATACCAAAGGAAATAAACAAATGCATTGATCAAGCTTCACATGAATAATATAATGAAGGATGAAAAATTTCTATCAAAATTCATGAATGGTGGTTGAACAAATCATAGAAGAATTTCGCAAAGAATAAGCAATAGAAGAGTGTACATCCTTGGATGACACCAAGAGATGGTTTAATAATGATCTCCACAATAGTTTCCTTTGAAAAATGCCAACACTATTGAATAATTATTTTATTTATAAGGGTGTTGGCCATATTTTTGAATCTCAACCTCCTTTGAGAACAACAATAAACTCTGACTGGAAAAAGAAATAAGAGGATCGAGAGCATTTCCTAAATTATAGCTAGAAGAAGAACCATGAAGAGTGTGAATACTTTCTACAAAAATGAACATGATTGCTAAGATTTTTATTGTTGACCAAGAGTAAACCTAGGGTTGGAAAGTGGATTAAAACCCTCGTTGACTTACACTAAATAACACGTCACAAGAATTCCAAGAAAAGGGAGGATGAAAACATTGGCCAAAAACAAAGAGAATACATGTTGGACAAGGAAAAAAAAGAAAAGGACTGCAAGAATAATGCAACACCATACACGAATGGTCAATCTACAAAAAATAGAAAGGGACTAAATATATAGGAGAAGGGATCAAATACATGATGTTGTGGACACTTGTCGATCCAAAAGAGAAACTGGTCCTTGGGAGTGACAAGTCATTAGAGTGATGACTCTATCTAAGTTTAATGGTATTCAACTGGATGTGGAAGTGGAAGTAGCCTTGATAGTTCCTAAGTTGGAATAAAATATATAGTTGATAGAGGTTGGCTTTAGCACCCTTCAGTTGTCAAAACATAGTAAAAGTATGGATGTTGACGAGTCCGTACCAACGGTGCATAGAGTGACCGACTCATATAAAACAAGTCCCACTATTAGAGAAATCATTTAGCATAGCTTGCACATGGAACTTGGTATTTCTTGGATGTGGAGTAGACTAGATGAAAAAGGAAGAGTTACTTATAGACTATGGATCTACATGCCACGGTATGAAGGAAATTGGGTAAATGTTGCAACTGAAGAGGGAAAAAATAATGTACTATTTTCTATTGAGGATCTCATGTCTGCACCCCCCTGCTGAATTTAATTACTGAAGAAAAAAATGATCTCAAATGAGGGTTATGATGAAGAGACGCGATCGAAAACAACTAGTTTCTTATAATATAAATATCAAGCATATCATATAGAGACATATCAACAAGAAGACAAAATAGTGTCATTCAAAGTAAATAATGATAAGAAGTTGATGAAGTTAGTATAACAATCAATGAATTCTATCCCAACAACACCTCCATAGCTAAATTCAAAATCCATGAACATAAACAAAATGGCACACCATCACTTGACTTTATATGAAGTGTATGAGGATCGAAAAAGAAATTGGTTCATATGTGAGAAATCATGAGAAGTTATGGATATCACATATGAGATAGATAAAATAAAACAATTTGTTAGGGATCTAATAAAAAGATCCCTCACATGGTTTATGAACTTCATAGATAATCAAACAAGATCAAAGACATAAATTAAGAGTAATTTCTTATCATTATTGAAAACACAAGACAACAAACACCTTGAAGATAAAAAATTGAAAGAAATCAAGAAAATTCTAGGTGAATTGGTACAACAATGTGATAAATGGTTTAAAGACCTACTCAGTCAAATCTTGTACCCATTGGAAAAAGAATTAATAATATAGTTGTTTGTGGAAGGGTCATTTCAACAAATCAAGGCAGTATTGAGGATGCAAAAAAATCAAACATGCAAAGATGCCCTTAATAACATCAACGAATTGATTCTTATGATGATTGGACTACACCCTCCTTAGATAATAAAAAAATGTCAAAGAAAATTTTGGATATGATGCAGGAATCGTTGTGGAATCTTGCATTGATGAGAAGTGATTATGGTGCACCTTCTACATGACTGAAGGTCACACTAATATTAATGAAAGTAATTTTATGTGAATGAGAAAGATCCAAATGTCATATGGGTCCAAACTAAATATAACTATTAAATATATCAAATCATTACCAACCAAACTACAAAATATTGTACAAATAATTTGAAGAAAAAAAAAAAGAAAATGGCATGTTATCTGTGAAGAATCAACCCATAATAGAGACAAATGTCAACATAATGGTTAAGACTAAACAAAACAATATGATTGTCTATCACATACAAGACACAAATCAAAACTAGAGACAAGGAGGTAAAGGAGGTAATGAAGGATATGAATGTTGAGGGGGATACCATGGAGGTTACCAATGATATGCAAAATTACATGTATATTTCACTAGAACAACTCATCAAAATAGATCTTATGATATTTTTAAATTAGACTATGTAGACTAATTTACCTTCGATCCCCAAAATGAAAGAATAGGAAAAAATATAAACTCCATCCACACAATTGAACACAAGATGTATCCTAGAAAACCCAATATGGGAGAAGACCTAGCTAAAAGGTGAGGCCTATGCTCCTCTCTCTTTCCTTCAGTTATAGAAACAAAGTACAAAGAAAGTGGCACTCACTATGGAGTTTCCTTTGGCACTATGACCTGGACGACGACTACAACATCTCCTAACTCCTTTGTTATGATCTCAAAATACCACTCCTTGGATGCTCTACTAACCTATGGAACAAATAAAATACAAAAGAATGGAGCCCTTTCTCCTCCTAGCGGCTTGGTATTTAACATATCCCAATAGTCGTCTAGGGTTAGGGTTTTGAACTCCTCAACCCTCAATGAGTGATCAGGTTTGGACCTTTTAGAATCCTCTTGAAATTCCAAACATGGCTAGCCCCATATGTATGAGTAATGGGGGATGATGTGCCATTCACTCATACCATGGTGGTCAACAAGGTAGGTCAACTTGTGGGAGGCATAACTTTTGCATACAATCTTTGATTGAGGTGTTTTATGCTTCGTTGGAAAGGTATCATGGTGTAGAACATTGTTGAGGGTGTGTGCTTACATTTCAGACACTGTAACCCCAAAAAATCTATTTAGTTCCTCAAAATGGCTCCATATGGTTCTAGACCCCAATGTTCCAAACTAGGACCTTCAACCAAAATGGCTCTACAAGTCAATTCCTACAAATATTTTCACCTATAAAGTACCAAGATAGATGAAAAATTATAAAATGATCCAATTCGGATCATACCTCCCCATTAATGGAGAATTTTGGTCCCCAAAATATTTATTGAATGAGGTGAGAAACATTTTCCTCTACCTTCTCCCTGGAGCACCATTTTTCTTTGTCTATAAGTTCTCCTTTCAACCTAGTCTGCCAAAGGTCAAGTTTCCCATATATTGTAGTTTTGTACTTCCTCTATGAAATTATGTCTTCTATGGTAGGTAGGACCTACTCCACCTCCTGATCCAACATGGAAGGATCATATATTTTCAAATTATCCACATTCACTAATGATTAAATGCACGTGTATGGGGATAGACTAAGTTTGTAGGAATTATCTCCCACCTTCTCCAATACCTCAAAAGGACCACACCATAGATCCTTGATCTTCTTAATAAGGCCTTGTAGTATTTCTTCGGTTCTAACCAAAATTCATTCTCACTTTGAATGAATTACCGGTTCTTTGTTGATCATGTCTGGCCTTACACTTTTCATGTGACTTCTTCAACGTCTCTTGTACTTGAAAATGGATATGTTTAACCTCTCCAACAAATGTATTTACTTTCAAATCTTCTCTTATGATGTCTTCCCTCACTCCTCCATGTTGTCCATATACAACATCCAAGGTTCAAGGCATTAAATACCCAAAGAAATTTTCAAAATGGGACTTACCAATAGAAGCGTGGAATGCTCTATTATAAGAGTGTTGAATATAGATCATAGTTTTGTCCCAATCCTTCAAATGTTTTTTATTTTAACTCCTCAAAATTTTTACTAACATCTCGTTGACTACTTTTTTCTACCCATCTGCCTATGGATGAAATTCTTTAAATCTCTTCAACTTTGTGTCTAGATTCTCCCTAAGTGTAGTCCAAAAGGTAGTGAGAAATCCAATATCCATGTTTGAGATGATGCTCATTGGTATCCCAAAGTACACCTAGACCTATTCAAAGAAAATGTTTGTTTCATGTTGTCCTTTTGATGATATTTTTACAAGGCATAAGAATGCACATCTTTCTAAACCTTTCAACTACCACAAAAATACAGTCATATCCCTTCTGAGTTGTTGGTAAATCACCCACAAAATTCATGGAAATGCTTTCCCAAGGTCAAGTGGGTACAAGTAAGGTATGGTATAGACCTTGATTTCTATTATTGGTCTTGCTCGTACAACAAATTGTGCATCCTCTAATATATTGTGCTACATATTATTGCATTCTAGGATAGTACACATACCTTTGTAAGTTAGCAATTGTCTTACCAACACAAACATTATGTCCCACAACCTTGGAGGTGTGAACCTCTTTGATAAGTTGTAATTTTTCACCTTTAGGAATATAGAGCTTGTCTATCTTATAAAGTAACCCTTTCTGGAGATAATATTCAATCTTATTGCCATCATATTCTACATGAATTTCGACCTATAGCTTCTAGAACACCTCCTTGAAGTCCTCCTCTTTTGTGTATGCCTCTTTGTATGCATGATGGTTGAAAGGCTCCATGTGGATAAGAGCTCCCAAAGTTGTAATATTGGATGTGGGTAGCCTTGAAATAATGTACTTCAACTTATTAATGTCTCCCTTCTTATACTTGATGACTAGATGAAATTGCTACAAGACCCTGTCCACTTGTAATGTCTAGTTTGTTGAAGCTTACTCTAGGCCCGCAAATACTGCAATGGTTGGTGATCTGTGTGGATAATGGTTTCCTTTCCCATTAGATAGTGATTCCACTTCTTAATAGATTTAACCAGGGCATAGAGTTCCTTATCATATGTAGGGTGGTTCAAAACTCCCCCAAGAAACATCTCATAATGATAACATATTGGATTACCCCCTTGCATAAAAACTGCTCCCATAGCATACCCACATACATCTGTCTCCACTTCAAACAACTTCTACAAGTTAGGTAATGTGAGAACTAGTGAGTGAATGCTATTTCATTTTATCTCATCAAAATATTTATGGTGATATTTCCCCATTGGAAATTCTTACTACTCGTTGTTATGGTGTGGAGTAGTGCAACTACTACCGAAAAAGAAGCTATGAAATGCCCCAATAAATATCCTAACTTCAGTGACATTAGTAGGGACTAGCCATTTTATGATGGCCTCCATATTTGTAGGATCTATCTTAAGCTCCTCTCCACCGATCACATACCCCAATTTTACTAGTGATTGTTGATAAAACTCACATTTCTTAAGGTTAGCTAGCAATCGGTTCCTTTTCAAAGTTTCCAATTCCTGCATGATATGTGACATGTGCTCCTCCCAAGTAGATCTATAAACCAATGTATTAGTCAAATACATTATAACAAATGAATCTAAATATGGGTGCAATACATCATTCATCAATCTCATAAATGTAGTTGGTGCATTACATAAACCAAAGGGCATGACCAACCATTCATACAAACCTTTCCTTGTATTGAAGGTGATATTGTAGGTATCTTCTTCTTTGACATGTACCTGGTGGTATTCTGATTTGAGATCCAACTTGGTGAAGTAATTGGGATGATGCAAATGGTCTAACAAATCATTGATCCTGTCCCCGAGGTGTAGGACAGTCGGTGACGGAGTGTGTTGTTAAGCCACTCCGTAATGTTAAAGTCACCAATTCGAAACCTGTGGGGACAAAAAATCCAACCATGTTAAGGGTTGGTGTGGCTCAGGCCGGGTGCGATCCCCGGGTGATTTTGACGGCTTAGATGCCCCTGAGTCGCGGTTTCTCAAGCCACAGGTTAATCGCGAGCCAACAGGTCCCGCACAAAT
>ML785928.1:255321-273618 GCA_009831015.1 Picea engelmannii | reverse complement strand
GTAATTTCTTATCATTATTGAAAACACAAGACAACAAACACCTTGAAGATAAAAAATTGAAAGAAATCAAGAAAATTCTAGGTGAATTGGTACAACAATGTGATAAATGGTTTAAAGACCTACTCAGTCAAATCTTGTACCCAATGGAAAAAAAATTAATAATATAGTTGTTTGTGGAAGGGTCATTTCAAAAAATCAAGGCACTATTGAGGATGCAAAAAAATCAAACATGCAAAGATGCCCTTAAAAACATCAACAAATTGATTCTTATGATGATTGGACTACACCCTCCTTAAATAAAAAAAATGTCAAAGACAATTTTGGATATGATGCAGGAATCATTGTGGGATATTGCATTGATAAGAAGTGATTATGGTGCACCTTCTACATGAATGAAGGTCACAATAAAATTAATGAAAGTAATTTTATGTGAATGAGAAAGATCCAAATGTCATATGGGTCCAAACTAAATATAACTATTAAATATATCAAATCATTACCAACCAAACTACAAAATATTGTACAAATAATTTGAAGAAAAAAAAACAAAAATGGCATGTTATCTGTGAAGAATCAACCCATAATAGAGACAAATGTCAACATAATGGTTAAGACTAAACAAAACAATTTGACTGTCTATCACATACAAGCCACAAATCAAAACTAGAGACAAGGAGGTAAAGGAGGTAATGAAGGATATGAATGTTGAGGGGGATACCATGGAGGTTACCAATGATATGTAAAATTACATGTATATTTCACTAGAACAACTCGTCCAAATAGATCTTATGATATTTTTAAATCTTAGACTATGTAGACTAATTTACCTTCGATCCCCAAAATGAAAGAATAGGAAAAAATATAAACTCCATCCACACAATTGAACACAAGATGTATCCTGGAAAACCCAATATGGGAGAAGACCTAGCTAAAAGGTGAGGCATATGATCCTCTCTCTTTCCTTCAGTTATAGAAACAAAGTACAAAGAAAGTGACACTCACTATAGAATTTCCTTTGGCACTATGGCCTGAACGACGACTACAAAATCTCCTACCTCCTTTGTCATGCTCTCAAAATACCACTCCTTAGATGCTCTACTAACCTATGGAGCAAATAAAATACAAAAGAATGGAACCCTTTCTCCTCCTAGCGGCTTGGTATTTAACATATCCCAATAGTCGTCTAGGGTTAGGGTTTTGAACTCCTCAACCCTCAATGAGTGATCAGGCTTGGATCTTTTAGAATCCTCTTGAAATTCCAAACATGGCTAGCCCCATATGTATGAGTAATGGGGGATGATGTTCCATTCACTCGTACCATGGTGGTCAACAAGGTAGGTCAACTTGTGGGAGGCATAAATTTTGCATACAATCTTTGATTAAGGTGTTTTATGCTTCGTTTGAAAGGTATCATAGTGTAGAACATTGTCGAGGGTGTGTGCTTACGTTTCAGACACTGTAACCCTAAAAAAATCTATTTAGTTCCTCAAAATGGCTCCATATGGTTCTAGAACCCAATGTTCCAAACTAGGACCTTCAACTAAAATGGCTCTACAAGTCAATTCCTACAAATGTTTTCACCTATAAAGTACCAAGATAGATGAAAAATTATAAAATGATCCAATCCGGATCATACCTCCCCATTAATGGAGAATTTTGGTCCCCAAAATATTTATTGAATGAGGTGAGAAACGTTTTCCTCTACCTTCTCCCTGGAGCACCATTTTTCTTTGTCTAGAAGTTCTCCTTTCAACCTAGTCTGCCAAAGGTCAAGTTTCCCATATATTGTAGTTTTGTACTTCCTCTATGAAATTATGTCTTCTATAGTAGGTAGGACCTACTCCACCTCCTGATCCAACATGGAAGGATCATATATTTTCAAATTATCCACATTCACTAATGATTAAATGCATGTGTACGGGGATAGACTAAGTCTGTAGGAATTATCTCCCACCTTCTCCAATACCTCAAAAGGACCACACCATAGATCCTTGATCTTCTTAATAAGGCCTTGTAGTATTTCTTCAGTTCTAACCAAACTTCATTCTCACTTTGAATGAATTACCGGTTCTTTGTTGATCATATCTGTCCTTACACTTTTCATGTGACTTCTTCAATGTCTCTTGTACTTGAAAATGGATATGTTTAACCTCTCCAACAAATGTATTTACTTTCAAAGCTTCTCCTATGATGTCTTCCCTCACTCATCCATGTTGTCCATATACAACATCCAAGGTTCAAGGCATTAAATACCCAAACAAAGTTTCAAAATGGGACTTACCAATAGAAGTGTGGAATGCTCTATTATAAGAGTGTTGAATATAGATCATAGTTTTGTCCCAATCCTTCAAATGATTTTTATTTTAACTCCTCAAAATTTTTACTAACATCTCGTTGACTACTTTTGTCTACCCATTTGCCTATGGATGAAATTCTTTAAATCTCTTCAACTTCGTGTCTAGATTCTCCCTAAGTGTAGTCCAAAAGGTAGTGAGAAATCCAATATCCATGTTTGAGATGATGCTCATTGGTATCCCAAAGTACACCTAGACCTATTCAAAGAACATGTTTGTTGCATGTTGTCCTTTTGATGATATTTTTACAAGGCATAAGAATGCACATCTTTCTAAACCTTTCAACTACCACAAAAATACAGTCATATCCCTTATAAGTTGTTGGTAAATCACCCACAAAATTCATGGAAATGCTTTCCCAAGGTCAAGTGGGTACAGGTAAGGGATGGTATAGACCTTGATTTATATTATTGGTCTTTCTCGTACAACAAATTGTGCATCCTCTAATATATTGTGATACATATTATTGCATTCTAGGATAGTACACATACCTTTGTAAGTTAGCAATTGTCTTACCAACACAAACATTATGTCCCACAACCTTGGAGGTGTGAACCTCTCTGATAAGTTGTAATTTTTCACCTTTAGGAACATAGAGCTTGTCTATCTTATAAAGTAACCCTTTCTAGAGATAATATTCAATCTTATTGCCACCTTATTCTATATGAATTTAGCCCTATAGCTTCTAGAACACCTCCTTGAAGTCCTCCGCTTCTGTGTATGCCTCTTTGTATGCATGATGGGTGAAAGGCTCCATGTGCATAAGAGCTCCCAAAGTTGTAATATTGGATGTGGGTAGCCTTGAAATAATGTACTTCAACTTATTAATGTCTCCCTTCTTATACTTGATGACTAGATGAAATTGCTACAAGACCTTGTCCACTTGTAATGTCTAGTTTGTTGAAGCTTACTCTAGGCTCGCAAATACTGCAATGGTTGGTGATCTATGTGGATAATGGTTTCCTTTATCATTAGATAGTGATTCCACTTCTTAATATCTTTAACCGGGGCATAGAGCTCCTTATCATATGTAGGGTGGTTCAAAACTCCCCCAAGAAACATCTCATAATGATAACATATTGGATTACCCCCTTGCATAAAAACTGCTCCCATAGCATACCCACTTACATCTGTCTCCACTTCAAACAACTTCTACAAGTTAGGTAATGTGAGAACTAGTGTGTGAATGCTATTTCATTTTATCTCATCAAAATATTTATGGTGATATTTCCCCATGGGAAATTCTTACTACTCATTGTTATGGTGTGGAGTGGTGCAACTACTGCTGAAAAAGAAGCTATGAAATTCCCCAATAAATATCCTAACTTTAGTGACATTCGTAGGGACTAGCCATTTTATGATGGCCTCCATATTTGTAGGATCTATCTTAAGCTCCTCTCCACCGATCACATACCCCAATTTTCCTAGTGATTGTTGATAAAACTCACATTTCTTAAGGTTAGATAGCAACCAGTTCCTTTTCAAAGTCTCCAATTTCTGCATGATATGTGACATGTGCTCCTCCCAAGTAGATCTATAAACCAATGTATCAGTCAAATACATTATAACAAATGAATATAAATATGGGTGCAATACATCATTCATCAATCTCATAAATGTAGTTGGTGCATTACATAACCCAAAGGGCATGACCAACCATTCATACAAACCTTTCCTTGTATTGAAGGTGATATTGTAGGTATCTTCTTCTTTGACATGTACCTAGTGGTATCTTGATTTGAGATCCAACTTGGTGAAGTAATTGGGATGATGCAAATGGTCTAAAAAATCATTGATCCTAGGTAAAGGGTACCAATTCTTGAGTGTAATCGTGTTCAAATCTCTGTACTAGATACACATTCACCAATTCCCATCCTTATTGGGTATGATGATGATAGGTGAGATACAAGGTGAGGTTCTTGGTGGAATTACTCCTTGCTCCAACAACTACTGCAACGTTTTCTTCACATCGTCTACTTCGAGAACATATTATCTATACAACGCAATATTTGGTAATGGGGAGTCACATTACAAATGTATCTCATTCTCCACTTTCCTCTTAGGTGGAAGTCCTTTAGGCTCCTAGAACACTCATATGTATTCTTGCAATAATTCCTCCAGCTGTTGTTTATGATTTTTAGTACATCCCTCCAGGGATGCCTTTACTCTTATTGATTCATCACTTGGTTGATTCTCTCATAATAAAAGAAAAACATACTTCTTATTTGAAATAATCAACTTTTTGGCTTTGTTGGCACTTACAGATGAGATATTCAATTTACCTTTATGCACATTTATGATGAAAGAATTCCCTACATCCTTGACCAGGATGTACTAGTTTTCTCTTCACATGAATCACATGAAGATCACATCCCTAATATACATGTATTGGATTCCAAACCATACACCTTACATGTCAAGGGATACTACATGTAACTCCACTTCATCAATAAAATCTACACTTACAACAAATTTGATATTACACTGTTTTGTGACCTTGATCTATACATCCTTGTTTACCCACCCCAATGGATATGTGCTAGGATGATTATCAACCTCGAACCCAATATTGTTGACCAAATTGGCTGCTATGATATTTTCCTGTGAACCAAAATCGAATTGTGTCTACCTTGGTCTTCTTGACCCGCATCTTGATTTGGAAGAATTGTTTCATCTTCTTCTCTTCCTTGTGAGGAAGGCTACTCAAATTCACCTCCTTCTACATTGAAGTGTAGGAACTATTCTCATCCACATATTAGTTTATATCTACTTAATTGATTAAATTCATGGCTATAAGGTTCTTCTTCTTGGAATCTTTCTTACTGTTCTTAGGGTTCAGCTCTAGATGTAGTTTCAAACACTTTTCCTCGGTGTGTGTTGTAATCTAGAGAAAAGTACGAGAGTGTTACCAATAGTTCCTTACATAGAGAAACATATATGATACATTATTATAGACACACAAACATAAACATACACGGAAGCATACACAAAGTAGTGGGAGAATCAACAATATGAACTTTATTTATAATAACAAGCAACCTTTCCTCTACTACAAATTCACATATATATACTTGTGTATGCAGTTACCTATTAGTTACAACTTCTTAATTTATTTGTTTGGTCGACTCTAACTATCTGTTCGATCGTCTCCTATACTTGAATTACGCAGTCAACTTATTTGGTTGACTGGAGGGTCCAGTCAGCAGGGCCGATTATCCCCTACAACATCTCCCCCCTCCTTAATTCCTTACTCATACCAAGAAAGTGGAAATGTATGACTATTACATTGATAAGAATTTATAAGAAAATGTTACAATTTTTGAAATGAGAGAGAGAATATTAAGAATGATTGTCTTTATTGGATCTTTCGCTATTCCCTTTTGATAATATGTTAGATTCTTTCATGTTGTTGTTGAAGAAACTTTATAAGAGAATAAGATATTTTTATATGATGAAGAAGTACACTTTTATCAGCCTGAGCTCAGTCAATATGGATCCTTCAAGCTAGTTCGGTTGGTGTAGAATGTGTGTTCCTGGATTGGGGCTATCTCTCTCAATACTTGGTTATATCACCACTCTCGTTGGATGACTGTAGTTTTTTTGGTGATCTATTGGCTTCCTCAATCAACTGAAAACTTGCATTCCTCCCAGGAACCGTCAAGGTGCACTCTATTGCAACTCCAACGATATGCCATCTCTGGAGGATCTTACGATTTGAACTTTGGGGATCCCTCTCGTTTCACATATCTTCTCACCTCTTTTTTCATTTAGCGTGCTCCAATTTCTTGAATATCGGTTAAGGTGTTATGGATATGCATTCATCGTGTAATCTTCCCTCTAGATTCATACATGTCTCTAGTTTCATTTATTCTTCCTGCTAGACCAAGTAATAACTAATAATCCCAAGCTAAAGAAAAACCCCAAGGCTCTTTTTCTATCTACTACACTCCCTTCCCAATATAAGTCTGTATATACCTACAACTCCACTCCATCTTCTTCAAGATACCTCAATCCATACTTCATTGTACCTCTCAAGTACCTGAACACATGATTCATTGTTATCCAATACACCTATCTTAGCTCCACCATGAACTAACTCAAGATGTTAACAAGAAAACATGTATTTGTCCTGGTATTGACCAAATACATTAAGGACCCTGTTAGATACTTGTATATCTTAGGATCCACCAATTCTGAATATGAAGTGATAACATTCTTCATATTGGTAACCATAGGTGTATTCATCGGTCTACAGTCCTCGATCCCGAATCTCCTCAAGATATCAACTACTTACTTCCCTTCACCAAGGAATATCTCTCTCAACACATTCCATACCTCTAACCCAAAGAAATAATGCATCAAGAAATATCCTTCATCTTGAAATCACTAGATAAATCTGATTTGCACCTTGCAATAATATCCTCTCCACTTGTGAGAAACAAATAATCAATGTATAAAACCAATATGGGTGGATCAGACCTAACAAGTATGAAGTACAAGTTAGGATCTACCTCACTCTTCATAAATCCCATACTCTGCAAGTATCTTTCAATCCTAGAATACCATACCCTAGGTTCCCGTTTGAGTTCGTACAAGGATTTATTAAGCCTACACACATGAGAATCCCTCCCATGTACCTAAAATCCCTATGGTTTCTCTATTTTACTTCCTCCTCAATAATCCTATTGAGGAAAAAAAAATCACATCCATCTGATGTATCCTCCACCTCATAAATTAAGCAATAGAAATAACAACTCAAATATAATCATACCTAGATACTGGAGCAAATGTATCCTCATATTCCACTCCCTCTTTCTAGGAGAAATATCTCACCACAAACCTCTCCTTGAACTTCTTTATGCTACCATTTGCAATATGTTTGATCTTGTAGAGCCACCTGAAACTCACAACTAACTTCCCCTCTAGTATCAGAACTATGTCCCAAACATCATTACTCATAATATAGGTGTACTCATCTACCATGGCATCCCTCCATACCCATTGATCTGCTACTTCCTCAAAACTAGAAGGCTTATCATAAATTATGTTAATCATAAGAGCCATATAGTTCAAAAACTTCCTTGGAGGCTTGCACTATCTGACCGCATTCCTAGGAGCTTCACCAACATCCCTTAATGTTTGTAATATCCACCTAGGTCTCATGATAGGACTGGAAGGGGATAAGGCCTCCTTCCTACTTGAAGTTTGAACTAATTATTATTTCTCATCCTTCAAATCCTATTTCTCCTTATCCTCTATCTTTGTTGATGACTCCTCAGATATCCTATATTCCAAGTTCTCCTTGAACTTAACATATCTACTCACAATTGTCTTCCTTTTCACTAGAATGAATATCTTGTAAGCCTTTGAGGTCTTGGTGTACCCCACAAAAAATACCCTTCTATCTTGAAGGCTCTAGCTTCGTCCTCTTCTCCGCAGGCACATGGATGTATACTGGACAACCAAAGATCCTCAAATGTCCTATCTCTGGATTCACTCTTGAGAATGTCTCCTTCAAAGTCTTATCCCCCAATATCATGTGAGGAATCATGTTATACACATATATTGTTGTGTTACATGCCTCTTCCTAAAGAAACATATGCAAATCTTCTTCATGTATCATAGCCCTGGTAGAAGAAATGATGGATCGATTATTTCTCTCCACAATCCCAATTTGTTTTATGGTTGTATGATACTTTAAGCTCCGTCTTGATCCTTTCCTCCTTACAGAAATACTTGAAGTCATTGGATGTGTACTCTCACCAATTATATGACCTCAAGACATTGATCTTATTTCCTTTCTATTTGTCCACATGAGCTCTAAACTCCTGAAACCGACTGGATACCTCATCCTTGGACTTCATAAAGAAGATCTAGATTTTCTTGGAAAAATAATCAATAAATGTCACATAGTATGATGATGCATGTACTGATGCTACTGACATCGGACCACTCACACATGCATGGATAAGATCCAATATGCCCTTGGAACTACTCTCTCTACTTGGAAAAGAATCCTTGGCATTCTTTCCAAGTGCACACCCTCTGAACACTCCCTGCTGCTCAATACTGAACTTTGGAAGATCTTTAACAATATCCCTAAAAATTGACAATTCCCTATAGTGTAGGTGTCCCAACCTCATGTGCCACAACTCACATAGGATGTCATTGTTATGTACCAAATCTTGAACATGCTTTCCCTACAACCTATACAAAGTTCCCTCTCTAACCCTAATGACCACTATTGTGTCTGGGATATCTTTATCTAGACATATGAGTACTTTCCCTCTCTAAAACGTAATGGAAAAACCCATGTCCTCCATAGTTGAGGCTGAGAGAAAATTATCCTTCACACCTAGTATGTAAATCACATCTTGGGCATCCAATGAACCTCCTGACTCAATATGGAACATAGTTGTTCCCTCTCCCTTCACTGCATACTTGGAATCATCACCAAGTTGTTCATGAACATCTAAGTCCCTCTCTGTCAAAATGATAAATATCTCTCATTCTTCTATCATATTATGATATTCACCCCTTTCCAAGTACCATGCACTCCTATTAGTTGTGTTAGTAGAAATGAAAGTAACCAATGAGTAATCCTTCTCAAAATTTGTTGTAAACTCATAATGCTACATCATTGTTGATGTTGTTTTCTACGTATTTCATTTACCCTTCTTCTTCTCCATACACTGAGATGCATAATTTCCATTCTTATGTCATGAGAAGCACTTGATTTTACTCAAGTCCTTCTTCTTCCTTGGCTGTGATGATCCTCTGACATTGTTACCATTCTTTCTATAACTCTTTCATTTTTCCTTTCTTTTCCTATTGACAAGAGATGTGCTCTCATCACTACTTCCCTAGTTGTTTTTTTTAGACTCCTCTTGAGTCTCTTTTTGGATACAATCTTCCCAAAGTATCCACCAATCTGGGAGATGTTCCCAAGTGTAGGCTCCCTTAAAAAATGGTTCCCAAGACTTGGGAATACCATTCAATGCCACATTCATGATCTCTGCATCCTCTGTTTTCTCCCCTATGGTTGCAAGTTGATCACATACTTGTGTGATCCTCATGAAATAGCTAGAAACATTGTCATATCTAGACATATGCACCAATCTAAGTTTATTCCTTCAAACCATCTTCCTATTCATGTTGGTGCTATGGAATAAACCTACAAAGGAAAAAAACATCTCTTTGGTTATCTTCTTCTCAAATAAGTGAAGAAGAAATACTAGAAACCAAATCATGCACACATAAACACCAATATTTTTGGGTAGATACCCCTCAAAAAAACTCGGAGGGAAAACTAATACTGAGAATGATCATATTATGATAAAATCAGGGCTCTCATAACAAGGATAATGGACCACTAAAAGAAATACAATTATAGACAAACCTTTAAAAGACTAATTTGTTGTACTCAGACCCAAATATGGCATGCTTTTCAAGGTTTATGTTCCTTTTCTTATGTTATACTATGTATACATGCTTGTCTCCATTGTGACCTGCATACATGACCTCAAGGACTGTATGAAAAAATATGTATGACTCAATTGTTTCTTATGGAGTCATTATGTTAAAACCCACTTGTGGTTTCCTTTGTTCTCTCTTCTCCTTGACCTGATCTCTATATGGAAGTCCTTCTCCACATATACAAGATCTCCTTGAATCACATTCCTTTGTGATCATAGCCTAAATTTTCATCAAGTGTCTTCTCCTTTACCCTATCATTTTCTTCATTGATACAAGTGGAAATTAGTGGCCACCCACCTATTCCATTGACTTAGCATACAGTTTCCATTTTGGTAGTTTTTCTACAGTTTTTCGGATCACAAACTTCTAGGGCCCTAAATGTCATATTTTTTACATGGAAGCACCCAATAGATGCTAAAGGCTTGTATTAGTCCATTCGGGATGTGTACTCCTCAACTATACCTTTCTGACGACGTATCAAGTGCCCCAAATGGAGATCGTATGCAAAAGTTACTCACTAGGGAAGCTGACATATCAGCTACCCCCTTTAGGGCCCACAAACCTTTTAGTGTTTCATATTCTAGGGTTAGGTTTTTGGATGTTTAGGGTTTTATCATTTATTATTTATGTCAAAAATGATTTGAGAGCCTCATTGTAAATATATTCTTGCAAAATCACGTAGATGTCACATATCTTCTCAGAGATAAGCTACCACCATTCTAGCGAGTGCATTTCACTCTATATTTTCTTTTACATCCTATGCATATTTCAGTCTTTAATAGAAATTAAGTATCATTGTATGTATGTGTTTCTATCTTATTTGTGTTTCATTGTTTTCCCTCATAAATCTAGATCAATGGTATCAAAGCAATCTACTCTTTATTTTTTTCTCGGTGCATGTCCCCAATGAGGTCAAGGTATCACTCATTGGGACTTGAACTGGTTGAACCTTTGGAAGACCTTCTTCATCGACCCCGATGACAATTCATGGAAAAGGAACAAAGAGATGAGGGAGTAAGAGATCGTATTAAGTTGTTTCTCACGGAAGTCCTCGTGAAACATAGGAACAAGATGATGCATCACTTTTCCAAAATCCTTCAGTGGTTGCTAACAACAACTGAGGCATCTTCATCAAGTGGCCATTGGGATGATTTTAGGGGCTAAATTTCACTGACGGGATAATTTTCCATGTTTTTTCCAAAAACGATATTCGTTATTTTAAAAATGATTTGCCCAAATTCAACAGGATAAAATTATTTTACCTTAAAAATCGCCAAAATTTTATAAAAATTATATTAAATACTTAGAAATTTGAATATTTTTACAAAAATATCGCCAAAAATTTATAGTTGACATATGAAGGATTAGAAAGATTTGCCAAGGTTTCTACATTTTAAAATAAATTTCCATCCTCAAAATCATCCCTGCTCCAATTTGGAGGCGTCACCCCTTTCAAGGTACAAGTTCATTTTGATATTCCCATATTTGAAGGTCATATAGACATGGATGCTTTCGAAAAGTGGTTAAATCTACTAGAAGGTTATTTATCTGTCCACAATTTGTTCAATAAGGAAAATATCAACACCTTTTCACTCCTTAAGGCAGTCCCCCTGTGTTTTCATGGTTGTTGATCGATTTTCCAAGATGGTGATTGTGGTCACCTGCAAGAAGAGCATCACAACAAAGGCCATTGCCAAGCTCTTCTTTGAATGAGTGTGGGTACATTTTGGGATACCACAAACCATCGCCTCCAATTGGGACAACTGGTTCCTCAGCACATTATGGTCGAGCCTATAGTCATGGTTGGACACCAAAATCACCAAATCCATGGCCTTCCACCCCAAAATGGATGGCCAAATCGAGGTCATCAATAGGATGATCATGCACATTTTTTACATGTACAATTCCAATCATCCACCCACATGGGATGATAGTCTTCCCTATGTTCAACACAGTTACAAAAGAGCCATACATAGCTCAACCGACCACAGCCCCTTTCAGGTGGGGTTGGGATTTCAACCATTGGGTCCCATGGATGTTGCACTACCCCTTGCATCCACACAGGAAGAATTGTCCCATGCACAAACCAAAGCTGACAAAGCCACTCAATTCATTGAATGAATCCAACACATCTGCCAACAAGTTCAGGATATTTTGCAGAAGTCCAACTCCAAGTACAAGCAACACCATGATCAACACTGGGTGCCACACAAGTTTCAAGTGGGAAATAAAGTTTGGTTGCACTTGTAGAAAGAATGCCTTACAAAACCACATCGGAAGCTTTGGCCACTCCACTATGGACCTTATACCATCACCAAGGTTGTGGGTGACAATGCTTTTGAGATCAATATTCCCCCTTGCTTGGCTTGCACCTAATGTTTAATGTGGACCTCCTTCAACCATACTTTCCATCATTATTGGACACCTCAGAGGTAGCATAATAGTTGACACCAACATAGCTCAACCCTTATTGCATGGAACAAGCATCCACTGATCATATCGTGGACACATAGGTCGTGAGCACTCGCTAACATAAGTTTCAACTTTATCGTGTTGTCAAAGCAAGGCAACTCCTGCACCAACGCAAGTGGCTAACCCGGGGCCAAATTCAACAGAAATTTCATCATCTGATGGGGGAACTCAATGCAATGGAGACCATTTCTTCCTAAGGGGGGAGGAGTGATTCAGGTGGATATCAGTGGCCACCCACCTATTCCAATTGGCTACATACATATTTAGTCTTGGCAGTTTCATTTTTCATCTTGGCATTTTTTTTCTAGATTTTCGGGTCCTAAACTTTTGGGGCCATTTTGAAGCCCTAAACAACTTTTTTTGGGCCTGCCACAGTCACACTATAAATAGAGTTAGAGTGTGACAACATAATGTGTATTCCTCATATATACCTTTCCAATGGGCTATCATGCACCTAAAACAAAGATCGTATGCAAAATTTACGACCCCAGGAAGTTGATGTACCAACTTACCCCAACGGGGCACACATGAATTTTGGCGCTCCATCTACTAGGGTTAGGTTTTTAGATGTCTAGCGTTTTGGCATTCATGTTTGATGTAAAAAGGACTTCGGAGCCTCATTGTACTCATATTCTTGCGAATGAGCATAGCCATCACATCTCTTCTCAGAGATAAGTTGCCACCATTCTAACAAGTTTGTTTCAGTCTGCATTTTACAGTTTCATCATATTTCTTACTTAATATAAGTGAAGCTTTATTGTATCCCTGTTATTATTCACTCTATCTCTATGTTAATATTATAGATCTATTTTTTCATTTTGTTCCTCTCATAAATCCGAATAAGCGATTTCTTGAAATTTTTACAGGAAATCCCTCAACAAGTGTGGTTCTTTGCAACCCCAAGACTATAGATGTTCTTTCTTTGGTTCCTCTACTCTTTCTCCTAGTTTCTCTGTGGGATTATTTCCACTTTGAGATGGAAAAAAAAATTGATGCACACTTTTGCTTGGCTGACAAAATTGTGCACCTTTCCTTGAATTATTATATGGAAAGGACTTGAATCCCTTCTTCTGGAATCCAGTCTTATCCTTTCTCTTACAATCCTTAAAAGAATCTTGTTTGTGCCTAGATTGGTCATAACAACACTTGGCCTTTCTTACAATGTCCTCCAAATTATTTGGCTTATCAAATTCAATTATGTCCTAATAGGACTGTGGCAATCTGAGAAAACATTGCACTCTCTCTTTTTCATCTTTGAGGTAAGGAACATACCTTAGTAGTTTCATGAGTCTTTTAGCATATGCGTCTATAGTAAGTTGACATAGCTTATGCTCATGGAATTCATTTATTTTTTCATCATAATACTTCTTTGATAGGTATGCATTTTGAAAGTACCTCTCAAAATACTTCCAATTCAGTATGATTTCCTTCAATCCTTTTATTTCCTTGAGGTCCTCCCACCAAATGGAGGGTCCTCCATTTAGATTGAAAATGGAAATCATTTCCTTGGTATTCTTGGAGTAATTATGTACCTGAAAGTACTTCTTCAGGCCAAACAACCATGCCTCAACTTCTCCTTTCTTAATTTCTCCATCAAAGGTAGGTGACTTAGCCTTCTTGAATTCTTCAATCATACAATTATGAGAATGCCTTTTATTTTTCTTATTAGGAACACTCATTCCAATGTCACTGTTGGAAAACTCTTCGAAAGAATTATTCCTACTACATGGCCCTGTGGAAATACTTCCACTAGCTTTAGTCTTCTTAACATTTCAATGCCTTTTCTTGGAACAACTCTTTCCCACATCATTGTGAGATAATATGTGCTTCTGGGAATCTAAAGGGGTTTTCAACCTCTCTGATAGTTGTAACTCTGCATTACTAGGGCCTTGCTGCAAATGCTTCTCAATTTCAGACAAATTCTGCAATAACACTGCATTTATCTATACCTACTTGGCCTGGGCTCTCATGAGCCTCTCATTATCTGCCTTCAGGCTTCTAAAAATGGTCATCAAATCTGGAGGGGTTTCTCTGTCCCTCCAAGCATTAGATTCCTCATCTCTAAAATGTGTTGTGTCTTCCATGTTATACTACACCATTGACCTTTTCTTGCATTTTTGTACATCCTACATGGTGAAACAACAACCCTTGCTAGAAATTAGATCAGCATTTTAAAACACACATTCTAGGCATCATCAAAATTTTATAAAACAATTTTAAGCAGCCTCGGTGGCCCATTCAATCCTGGAGTTTACTCCTCTCTGATACCACTTTGTAACACAATCCACACTCTAGCTCTCACTTCCTCTAGTGGGATGTCAAAATTTCCTCTTCTTCAACTCACCCTTTTCAAGCAATATACCCCATAATTGGATTATGTTCATCGCGAGCTTTTCGACAACTGTAATCTTGCCCAATCCCGAGCTTGATATCAAGAGTTATGACCTCTCGATGTTTTCCAACTCACTTCCACGTGGTATCAACAAAGTTACCAACTAAATGAGAACTCTCTTGAGTTCTCATTTTTTCATAGTGGCTATTTTTACTCCTGTTCAAAAAGTGGTGCTATTGGTAGCACCCTTTTTGGAGAGGTAGTTAAAATTCCAATGTGTTTGAAACATTCCCTTGACATTGCGAACAGAACCCTGAAAAACCCTGAAATTGACCCTTGAATCGAAAAGTGATGTTACTAGTAGCACCACTTTTTTTTGGAGTTAAAAATATGACCTAATTGAAACGTGGCCTTGACCACTTGCACCACTACAAACACAATACCATATAAAGAAACCAACAATTGATCCTCGAATCGAAAAGTGATGCTACTGGTAGCACCACTTTTGGGGGGGGGGCTAAAACTATGACCTAATTGAAACTGTGAACTTCATCACTGTCTCCACCGCAAATAAAACACTGAAAAATGACTCCTAAATCTAAAAGTGTTATTACTTGATAATTGATTTACTAATTTATTTTATTTTATTTTTAATAATTTACATTAAAAAATAATTAAATTGGAAAAAAGAAAAAGACTCCTAAACAATTTTCTTTTCTTTTCTTTTTTTTGGGGTTAAAAAAAACAATTTCTTTTAGAAATAAAGAAAAAAAAAACAATAGTTGAAAAAATAGTGCAAATCAAAATTTTCTAAAATTAAAACTATTTTTTAGTGCAAATCAAAATTTTCTGAAATTAAAACTATTTTTTAAATGAAAAAATTAACTAAAAAAGAGTAAAATTTTAAAACAAATTGAAAAATAAAAATAAAAAACAACCCTTAAAACTCTAAATTTAAAAGACAAAAGTTGAAAACAAAATCCAAAAAATGCAAACTTTTTTTAAATTAAAAAAAAAAAAAACAACTTTAAACTTTTAAGATAAAATAAAATAAAACTAAAATACAATTTAATATATATTAAGGCCAGGGCCAAGCCATACACAAAATTGGTGTATGAGACCCCCTTGTTTGTGGGACAAGGGACCCCCTCGGCCCAACGATTTGATTGGTAAAGTCTATAGAGGTATACATACCCTACCCCTCTCTGGATTTGAGCTTGTGACCTCTTAGGAGGAAACACATGTTCTTAACTACTAGGCCCACTCAGGTTGTATATATAAAAAGAAAATTTAATAAAATTAATAAAAAAAAGCTAAACTAAAGTATAGTAAAAATTAAAAGTTAACCATATTATTAAATAATTAAGCTAAACCCCCCAGATGGGGTGCCAGTGCGGACCATATGTCATTAGGAGAGGATAGGAGGTGACCAACATGGCAATAGCCACATGACCAGTGTGTGCCACACCCTCCCGCCACCTCCATGCATTTAAGCCAGACTTGTGCTAGCCAAGGCACCATTACTCTTAGTGTGCCTCGCCCAAGCTTTATGTCCTGTCGATGGCTCAGAGCCATGAACCAGACTTTACTCAACTCATGCGTGCTTGCCTCTTTCAACGTTCTCAGTACCATGATTTCCACCAGGTGCATTCGCAGTTGTTTTCTTCCTCGTCCGAGACCTCCTGAGAATTGCACTCCTCCCAGCTACTCCTATGCTACATTTTCTTCCTCTCGACGCTTGCAAGTCCCCTTAGCATCTTAGGCATGTTGAGACAAAGGGGGAAATCCAAGCGTGGCTTGGCTTGGCAGCCCAGCCGATCGCGCATGGTTCTTCGGCCCCCGCCTGCACCATCTCCCAGCTCGTCATCTTCATCACCTTCCTCGCCCTCATCTCAGTAGCAGTCCGGTCAAAGCCTTAGAAACCTCCCGCCCCTCTCCTCTCCCTTCGTAAGCCGGCTTGAGTGGTTCGCCATCTCATGAAATTCTCTGGGTTTCAACCCAGGACCCTTATCCGATTTGGCTTCTACTTCAATGCCACTTCCTGAAGTTCCACCCAACTCGCCGATGAGCGCACCAGTCTAGACATGGACCACAACCAACCAGCCATACCTTGGACCACATCCAGATATCCATGGCCCACAACCAAAGCCTCTCTCCTTCGTAGACTCAGTACCAGGATCACAATTGCAAGACATCCTTGCAATTATGCAAGGTCTGGTCTTTGAATTATAGGAGGGCCTGGACGACCTACAATTCCGGATGGAGATCCTGGACGAGAAGACAAAAATGCTCTTGCAAATTCTCTCAACACTGCAGGGGGCATGCCACTCAACGGCGGGAGACGATGATGCCACAGGGGATGGAGATGAGGATGACACAGGGGTTGGAGGCAGAGATGCCACAGGCGCTGCCATGCACAAGCCCATGGAGGAGGAAGGGACATTGGTCAAGGAGGAAGCAACACCATCCATGGACCCAACAACCAATGCCACATCCCTGGACGTGTGGCCACGCTACAAGCCAACCACATGACTTACACGGATGTCTTCATGCTTGGTTAGCAGGGTGTTTGAATTTTATTTTGCCTCATAGGGTTTATGGTCATATTTTGTATGTTGTGTTTATATCAGGGTTAGTTGACAGGTCAATTCGGTCTCCCACAGGGGACTGGAATTTTCATGTTTAAGTCTATGTAATTTTTAAGATTGGCACCTTAAGACAATGGGATTTATTTTGACCAGTTGGCTGAACTGGTTTCCCTCCATGGCAGTTCAGTTCTTACAATTAGGAGCACATGGTGATACTGTAATTTCTGCTTTTTGAAGGCTTTTTATACAAATCGACTTACAAAAAAAATAAAATAATTAAACTAAACCCTAAATATAAAATTAACTACAAAACTAACATAAATAAATTTTAATTAAAAATTAAACAAAAACAATACAATTAAATAATTAAAAATATATATATATTTTTAAACTCAATTTAAAAAAAAAAAAAAACATGATAATTAATTAATTAAAAAAAATGATTTTGGTTAATTGGTTGGGAGGGGGAAATGCCATGCATTGCCTCAATGCCCCCCCATGGCCAAGTCCTGGCCCCCATGACCAATAATTGGTCGCAATGATAGACAACCCCTTTTGATGCCCAAACTGTGGAGGAGGCAATGTTGGGCATCACCCCCCACCGCCTTTGTCACAGATTACATGCAATCTATGGATAAGCGAGAGGGGGGCGATGCCTAACATCGCCCCCTCCCAACCAATTGAAAAAAATAATTGTTTTTTAATTAATTAATTATCATGTTTTCATTTAATTTTTTTAAACTGAGTTTAAAAAAACAAAAAAAAACAATTGTTTAGTTGTTTGTTTTCGTTTAATTTTTTTAATTTATTTATGTTTATTTTGTACTTAATTTTGTTTAATTTTATTTTTAGGGTTTAGTTTAATTATTTAATAATATGGTTAATTTTTAATTTTTGCTATACTTTTGTTTAGTTTTTTTATTAATTTTTTTAATGTTTCATTTAATATCTATATTTAAAACAAAAAAAAACAAAAAATATTATTTTAGTTTTATTTTAAATTTTTTTTATTTGATTTTTTGTTTTAATTATTTTTTTTTTAAATAATTGCATTTTTACGTTTTTTTTTTTTAAC
>ML785928.1:224852-255095 GCA_009831015.1 Picea engelmannii | reverse complement strand
TTTTTTCTTTTAAATTTAAAGTTTTAAGGGTTGTTTTTTAATATATTTTTAAATTTTATTTTTTTTTACAGTGATTTTTGCATTTTTTTGAAAAAAAAATAGCTTTAGTTTTTAGAAAATTTGGATTCACTTTTAGATTTAGGAGTCATTTTTTAGTGTTTTATTTGCAGTGGTGACGGTGATCAAGGTCAAAGTTTCAATTAGGTCATAGTTTTAACTCCCCAAAAAAATTGGTGCTACTAGTAGCATCACTTTTTGATTTGATGGTCAATTTCAGGGTTCTCTCTGTGGTATTGTATTTGCGGTGGTGCAAGTGGTCAATGCCACATTTCAATTAGGTCATATTTTTAACTCCAGAAAAAAAGTGGTGCTACTGGTAGTGTCAATTTTCAATTCAAGGGTCAATTTAAGGGTTTTTTTGTGTTTTGTTCGCGATGTCAAGGGCACGATTTCCAACAAGTTGTAATTTTAACCACCTCTCCAAAAAAGGGTCCTACCAGTAGCACCACATTTTGATCTGGGGGTTGATTTTGGTGTTTTTTCCCCAAAAATATGATATTTTTGGGCTAGAGTTCTCGTTTTGAGGTCACAGTTCTCGTTAAGTTGGTAACTTTGTTTATCCATGTGTATACCTATCACTTATGTCATCCGATGTAGCGTTGAAGTGGCGCCTACCACCAAGCTCATTTACTCAACAGTTTCGATCTCCCAGAACCTTTCTCGTCGTTGTCGGGGATTGCTCTCCCTCACAAAAACATAAGTCATCACCATCCTCAAAATCCGATGAAGAACTCTGATGAGTCCAGTCTCCAAATCCAAAAAATATTGATCCTTTACACCCAACAGTTCTAATCATGTTGGTACCATAAACTTACTTGGCATTTAATCTCTATCCTTTGAAACTCTTCTAAGGAAATCAAGTGGGACCTACGAAAATCTACAACTAAGATTCCAAGTTTCTTGTTTGTTGACCAACGACTCTCATTTAACCTTGTAAATATCTTTGTTGTCGGCATTGAAGCACACTCACTTTGAATTCAAGGTCTACTCTTGACTCCCTATTCTTGGCTATCACTTCGGTCAAATCTAACGATGATCGCAACACCCCCATCAATGGTCAATATCTAACCTTTGGGTTCTATCTAGAAGATGGATAACGTTCTTTTCCCCCTTCCTCTTTGTCGGTCCAACTAAGATCCAATGATTGGGGTCTACCCAAATCACCTTTGACAAATCGATGGCTCCCATGTGTTTCGTCATCATCGACTTATTGCTACAGTCTCCTCTTTAACACTGTCAAATATTCTACTTTTGACTAAATTAAACTTGACTTCAATGGCCCATATCCTTCCCTTCTATCCTACATCAAATCAATGACTTCTATACCCTTAGTTATTCCTTCACCAAAATGGTTCTGACCAATCCAACGGTGAGGATGGATCCTTTGAAAAATATGAGGTCTATGGCCTTTTTTCATCGTTTCTAGGGTTCTTCACTACCACTCTTGGCCGCTTTAAAAGACCTTACTCCCAAAGAATGGATAAGATACACTCACTGCAACAAATCAACAATTGAGGTTCATTCTCTCTCAAAACATAGTTCCTGATCAAGAGGACAGTCTAATTGGGGACTTACTCAACTCCAGACTCTAACAAACCAATCCCTTAAGATTTTTCAGATCCTCAATGGTTAATAATCCACTCTAATACCATCATGGTCCTTCTAACTTTATCAAAAGTGAGGTTCTTTCATATCTTACAAGATTTCCACTTAATTATAGAAGGTTCCAATGGGACTTGGGGTTCTTTACTCTACCCAGAACTTCACATGGACTGGGACACTCCTGTCATCTCCAAAATAAATTTTTTATCCATATCTTGCAAACTTTCCTCTCAAAGATTCAATATTTACAAGGATATAGGCCACCCCCGCTAGACTTAACTTCATGAGTTAACAAATTTATATAATGAAGGTAAAAAAGCACATTCCATTTTACACAGAAATTTAACTCCTCGTTTATAAGCATTCATATTCCCCATTTAAATCAGACAAGCATATATTTATATCATTACATACATGTCAACATATCAGTTTAAATACTTATCTGTTCAGGGAAAATATTAACAGTCAACTAATTGAGAGAGGACGTCTTTCCTCCCAACCTTAGGCCATACTGTAGAGTGCCTTCCTACAATAAGACACCCCCATGCCAAGCCATGATATCACAAGGGAATGATTCAGTTGGTCTTCAAGTTTAGATCATTCAGGAAGGTTACTCTCCTTCCTCTACTGACAATAGCATAAGTTTCCCCTTCCCATTGAGCTCAAGGCTTCCATAGGTTTATCAAGTATTTTATCAATTATATTTCCTCTACACAAGGGAGTCCCTTCTCTACTATATGGTCCCTCGATGACCTCCACTTACCAGTGTTGGTTTTTTTCCAATAAGTACCAAGTTTCATCCCTTTATTGCTCTAGTCTGGATCCGGGTCTTCTCTGTTTTAGGGTGATCGTCATCAAATTGGACATTTAAATTCTTTTTTTTTTCAAGAAAAGATCTCCACTTTCTTCTTTTCTTCGATATATGCCAATGAATTTCCTTATTTGTTTCTCCCTTAGCCTGTGAGCTTGTATCTCCCTTACTCTTCCTCCAAGTATTCTCCTCTATGCACTATGATTTGTTCTCTTTTCTCTACCTATGTGTATGTCTCCTTGTTTCTCACTCCCTTCCAATGATGTCTTTCACCTTTAGTCTCTTCCTCCTTCAATTCTTTGGATTCTCATGGATTCTATCAAACACAACCTATTGTCTGAAGTATGAATTTCTGAAGGGGAAAATCCATAGTGTTATATTCATCAGGTCATTCAATTCGACTCCTTGCCTTCTTCAAGAGACTAAACTGCCAGTAGTTATTAATTGTTTCAACCACCGATCTGACCTCCATTACTGGTCACGTGGCCCCATGTCGATTTGGGTATGTTGGTAGGTGTGAGCTCATGTTTGCAAGCATAAGCTAGCTTGTTAAGCAAGCTCCCTATTTTCTTCACTCAAGCATCTCAACTCCACCTCATTGGTCCACTTCATCAATTCTACATCTGATATCATGGCTATCACTCTCAAGGATTTTTACCTCCTTAGTCATTTTTCTACTACTTTCATTTATCAAAACATTATTACAAGCTTCATAAACATAATCATATGAAGTCTTAAGCATATATATTGTTGCATTATGTTGTCATTCATGTCAAAGAGTTGATGTCTTCTCATAGTATAATTGATCTATTGATTGATCACCTATGTTTTCATTGATGTAATTGTTGTCAAAGGGTTGATTTCAAGTGGTGTCATAATGATGTGTTGATATTAAAGGGAGTTGTATCATTGATGTCATGTCATGGTTGATAGGAAGAACCAAATGGATAAACTCCAAAGTCGACCTCTTATGGTGAAATCCCTCACAGGAAGACACTCTTGGATAAAGTTATCAAAGTGGACCCCTTATGGTGAAATCCCTCACGGGAAGATGCTTTGTGAAGTCCAAATGGTTAGGTGGTTCAGTATCCCAGTAGTGTGGTTAGGGAACCCAAGTTTGATTAAGGAATAATGTAATGAAGATCAATGAATTTGTAGGATAAACTATTCCATGTGGATAATATATGTCATTTTGTTTTCGGTGATATGTGGAACGTCACATAACTCCTTATAGTTAAAGAGTTATGGCCATGTGAAGTAGGATAACCCTCATGAGTTATCTAGAAGCCCCTGGAAGGTCAAAGAAGTCAAATTATTCTAGAAGCTCCTAGAAGAAGTTGACAAGTCAAAGTGGTTAGTCATGGGTTAAGTGGTTGCAACAAGAAAAAAATTAAAAATAAATTAGTTGCAGCTAGAAGTGGAGAGTTTACTATTTGTGGACAAGGTGGCTAAGTGGACAAAGTGGTTAAGTGGATACTTCTAGAGGAAGCTACTTGAAGAGTATAAATAAGAGAGAAAGGGTCTCCCATTAGTATGATATTTGAGCATATTGAATATCCAATTGTGAAAGGTTATTTGGGTAGGTATTATTGATAGAGAAAATTCATGGTCGAAAAAGTGTGGCAGAAAAAGTGCGGTAGAAAAAGTGCAGCAGAAAAAGTGTGGCAAAAAAATTGCGGGAAAAAAAGTGAAAAAAAACCACGGCAGAAAAAGTGCAGTAGAAAAAGTGTAGCAAAAAAAGTGTAGCAGAAAAGTGCTGCAGAAAAATTGTGGCAGAAATTTGCGATAGAAAAAGAGTGGTAGAAAAAGTGCAGCAGAAGAACCGCGGCAGCAAAACCGTGAAAACGAAATCACAGAAACTTATGGTATTTGGTTTATGGAGAGTATGGTGTATTTCTAGAGGTATCTTATTGGTTATCTTGGTGATATTTTTGGGAGTTGTCTTGGTGAGTAGATCTGATTTGGATGATGAGATTGGCGTGACATGTTGTGTGGTTCATAGGTAATGCACTTGTGTTGGTATAGAATGTTGGTACAATTTGATAGATTTTTTTTGTCTACAAGATGGGTCTTGTACTTGAGGGTTGGATTCCTCTTCTTAGTTAGTACTGAGATTTGCAAGCTGAGTCTTACATTGAGAGTTGGTGCTCTTGTGGAGTTGTTTCTCTATTTAGTTGTTGCTAAAAAAAACCCAAGGATTGTAGTCTGTAATATAAAATAAAATTGTACATATTTCTTGTGTTCCTTGTATTCTTCATGACGATGGTTTATTGATGATGTTTTCTACTGAGATATGAGTACATATAAATTTTTATAAATGAAAGTAATGGATGATGAGTAAATGGTGATTGCTAACTAAGGTGTTTTGTAAAGGAGTAAAAAGATCCCTACACTGATTCACCCCCCCTCTTAGTGTGGCTGGTGTGTCCAACATTTGGTTTCAAATCAAGCCTTCACTATAAGCCTTAACAAGATTGGAGGATATCCATGGACACACAAATGGATGATGAAGTTCCAATCTTTGATGAGAAAAAATATTCAACATGGAGAATATAAATGAAAGGGTATTTGAAAGAAAAAGGAGCAGGTGTTTGGAAAGCATCTATTGGTGGATCAGTTCCCTTGAAGAATAAGTCAAATTTTTCATCTCAAAAGGAAGAAAATAATAATTATGCATTGGCTCTCAAGACCATTTTCAATGGACTCTCAAGTTCTGTCAAAGAAAGCATGGGACAATGTACTTCCTCCAAGGATCTATGGATGAAGCTAGAGCAGACATATCAAGGAAAAAATGAAGACATTGAAGACAATTCCGTCAAGAAAAATGAAGTTAAAGACTCTCCAAAATCCTCTGATTGCAATAATTCTAAGTGTGATGATGTTGAATGTTTCTCTACAAGTGAAGAAGAGAATTTAGAACTAGTTTGTGTAGAATCAGATGACAGTTATCCTATAGATGAAGAGGAAGATTTGTTGAATCTTAAAGAGAAATTTTTATCTGAGTTAGATGATGTTAGAAGTGAAATAGGACATTACACAATTGATTTTGAGTATCTTGAAAAATACACCAAGGAAATCCTAGAAAAGTACCCAAGATATACCATGGCACTAAAGCAAATTCTCAAAGAATAAGAAGAAAGTAAAAAGACTCAATTAGACGAAAAAGAAGAAGAGATCAAAAGACTAAAGAATGAAATAGAAGAAAATAAGAAGTTAAATGATGAGCTTAGCAAAAGTCTTGAAGTTAATTCTGATCTTAAGACCAAAATTGAAGAATCCAAAAGAATAGAGGAACTATTGAAGAATCAAGTAAATGAAAAGGAAGAGTCATGCCATAAGTTGGAAGTTGAAGTTGTTGATCTTAGAAAGAAAGTAGAGAAGTCAAACACTCACATCAAGTTCATGAACAACTCAACAATCTTGGATGAGATCCTAGATAGCCAAAGATCTCCAAATGATAAATCAGGTCTTGGATACAACAAGTAAGCTATACATATTGAAGCTAGCACTTCTAAGAAGCATGAGGTAAGTCCTTCATTCTCAAAAGGTGGAAGTAATGTTGCAAGTCAACCATCTACACAAAGCAAGGAAATTTTCAAAAGAACAAAGCAAGGAAGACATCAAGAAGCCATCTTTACACCTCAAAGCAAATTCAGAAGAGAGACAACTTCAAGATGGACACCAAAGCAAAGGTATGAAAATGTTTTTCATGGTCACTGCTACTAATGTAATGAATATGGGCACAAAGATTTGGATTTTAGATATTATGCAAGGAAATATAATGGAAGGTTTCATAACACCCTAAGGCGTTGGAGATGTAATCAAGTGGGACACATTAATGCTCAATGTCACACCATGAGATGCTACAGTTGTAGTGGGTTTGGCTAAAAATCCCAGGATTGTTGGAACACAAGAAGACAGTCCATGAGGAGTGCTTCATATAGCATGACAAGAAGAACACATGAAGCTAGGAAGGAAGACAATGTTGAAAATATGGAAGCTCAGAGCCCAAGTTCTAAGAAGCTAGGACACCTTCAGAAGTGGGTGAAGAAGACTAAACAAACAAAATAGCAAGGCATCCATGAGGCAAGCTCAAGATTGACATTTTTAGAAACATAAACGGGCTAATGTGGAGAAAGTCACGTACATACGTGAGCTGACCTATAGATAGGTTGTGTACATATGTGAGTTGTCTGTGTAGCAGGTTGTGTATCTGTGGTAAAATCCTGGTAAAGAAGGCTATGCATATGAGAGCAACATGATTTGATAATATAAATCTGTTTTGCAGGGTCTTACATGGTTTGTTGCAAGTTTTCATGATTATATGGTTTCATAATGTACGTATGGTATCGACATATAGTTGAGTGTTGAAGAATATGCTTGATCCCTATCATGGATGAATGATACTAACTCTAGAGTATGGATTGACGATTTTTTTGTTGAGGAACAATGTTGGTTATGACAGTGAAGTTATAGCACTTAGGTTATGAGATATATCATGATGATGTGATATATCATTGATCTATTGAGGAACACTATTGGTACATGTTTATAGATACTATTGGATTCTTAGTATTTGTTGTAGTGAATGGTGGTTGAGGTGGATCTGTTAGGGTACATGGAATGTACATATGTGAGCTCCATTGATGTATCTTATGATGTATTTGTTGGATGTTTTTTGTGCATGCATTTGGCATGTGGTTGAGCTACATATTGGGACATGTAGTTGATGAGGTAATTACGTTGTACATTATTGATGAGTCATAGCTTGATCAATATTTGATGCATGATTGGTACATACTTGGTACATTGGGTAAGGCATGCATATATGGGAACACATATTGACTGTGGTTCATGTTGTTGAAGTTTGGTGCATGGTTGATGCAATTGCTATGGTGCAAGTTGTAATACATGTTTGGTGCATGGTTGATGCACTTGTAGATGGAAAATGATTATGGGTGATAATACTTGGTTAGAGTACATCATTGGTGTTACTTTCTTAGCATATACTTTGATACATGATGTATGGGATAGTTGAGACACTTGTTGTGGTGCTTGGTTGGTACATTATTTGATGCTTGATGGTTGATATGCATATCTTAACACATGGTTTGTGGCACTTGGTTTATGATAGAGGCATATCATATGTGATATGACACTTGTTTGAGGAACATGGTTGGGCCCATGTTGATGATGTTATTGGTACATTGATAGAGGCACTTGTTGATGATCCTGATATATGCTTGGTACACATTTTGGCACATATTCTTGGCATATATACTTCAATTATGAGATATTATTGTATGGTGTTGATGTGCATGGTTGGCACGTGGTATGGCACAGGATGTGCATGGTTGATGTTTTGTTCATGATTATATATTCAGTGTTGACATGTCTTTTTGTTTCATAAATTATGGCATGGAATGATTCTGATGCATGGACAGGTCCAAGGATCGTCAAAGCAATAGAAGATCATTCTTGAGAAGTTGATCCATGTTCCGGTTGAGAAGTAGCATTTGCAGCAGAAGCATATTTTTCATCTTGAAAAGAAGATAGGGGGAGACATACCAACAGGGGGATTCATTCTTCTTCCCATGATTCCAGCACGAGAGATTCATCAGATGTAGGATAGAGATATATATTCTTAGAGACTTAGATTCTTGGAGAGAGAACACAGAGGCATGTTTCCATTGGGAATGATGGTCACAGGGGGAGAATGAGCAATATGTATTCATCATTACATCAAAGTGATATCCCTTGTTCAAAAGGGGAGAGATTATTCAGAGGAAGCTCAAATTCATCTAGACAAGGTGAGCAACCCCAAGGAGAGTTCAGGAAGGGGGATCAGCCCCAAGGAGAGAACTACCCTTTTCCATTGATGTCAAAGGGGGAGAGATAGTCACATTGATGTGATTTGACTATTGATGAAGAGCAATTCCATGTCTACATGTTCCCATCAATGATTGGTTTTGGCATCAATGTTGGCATTTCCATCAATGCCAAAGGGGGAGATTGTTGCATTATGTTGTCATTCATGCCAAATGATTGATGTCAAAGAGTTGATGTCTTGTCATAGTATCATTGATGTATTGATTGATGGCCTATGTTGTCATTGATGTAATTTTTTTCAAAGGGTTGATGTCAAGTGGTGTCATAATGATTTGTTGATATTAAAGGGAATTGTATCATTGATGTCATGTCATGGTTGATAGGAAGAATCAAATGGATAAACTCCAAAGTGATCCCCTTATGGTGAAGGCCCTCATGGGAAGATGCTCTTGGATAAAGTTCCCAAAGTGGTCCCTTTATGGTGAAAGCCCTCATGGGAATATTCTTTGTGAAGTCCAAATGATTAGGTGGTTAATTATCCCAGAAGTGTGGTTAGGGAACCCAATTTTGATTAAGGAATAATGTAATGAATATAAAGGAATTTGTAGTTGAAACTATTCCATGTGGATAGTATATGTCATGTTGTTTTCGGTGATATGTGGAACATCACATAACTCCTCACAGTTAGAGACTTATGTCCATGTGAAGTTAGAGAACCCTCCTGAGTTATATAGAAGCCCCTAGAAGGTCAAAGAAGTTGAATTATTCTAGAAGCTCCTACTAGAATTTGACCAATCACAGTGTTTAGTCATGGGTTAAGTGGTTGCAACAAGAAAACAATTAAAAATAAATTAGTTGCAACTAGAAGTGGAGAGTTTACTATTTGTGGACAAAGTGGACAAAGTGGCTAAGTGGAAAAAGTGGTTGTGGATACTTCTAGAGGAAGCTACTTGGAGAGTATAAATAAGAGAGAAAGGGACTCCCATTAGTATGATCATTGACCATATTGAATATCCAATTGTAAAAGGTTATTTGGGCAGGTATTGTTGATAGATAAAATTTACGGTAGAAAAAGTGCGAATGAAAAAGTGCAGCAAAAACAGTGCGGAAGAAAAACCATGACAGAAAAAGTGTGGCAGTAAAATCACAACAGAAAAAGTGCAGCAAAAAAATTGCGACAAAAAAAGCACAACAAAAGAATTATGGTAGCAGAACCACGATAATAGAATCGCAACAACTTATGGTTTTTGGTTTATGGAGAGTATGGTGTATTTCTAGAGGTATCTTGTTGGTTATATTGGTGATATTGTTGAGAGTTGTCTTGGTGATTGATCTTGGTGAGTAGATCTAATTTGGATGATGAGATTGACGTGATCGGTTGTGTGGTACATAAGTAATGCACTTGTGTTGGTATAAAATGTTGGTGCAATTTGACAGATTGTTTTCTGTCTACAAGTTGGGTATTGTACTTGAGGTTTGGATTCCTCTTCTCAGTTGGTACTGAGATTTGCAAGTTGAGTATTGCATTGAGATTTGGTGTTCTTGTGGAGTTGTTTCTCTATTTAGTTTTTGCTGAAAAAAACCCCAAGGATTGTAGTCCGTAATATAAAAGAAAAATGTACATATATCTTGTGTTCCTTGTATTCTTCATATGATGTTTTCTGCTGAGATATGAGTACATATAACTTGTTATAAATAAAAGTAATGGATGATGAGTAAATGGTGATTGCTAACTAAGGTGTTTTGTAAAATAGTAAAAGGATCCCTACACTGATTCACCCTCGTCTCAGTGTGGTCAGTGTGTCCAACAATTACATTTATGGGGGAAAATAGGGTGTTACACCTAAACTTGTTGTTGTTAATTGTATTGTTTGCACACTCCAGTTGAGTGCATATACCACTTGATTATATTTCCCTTTGACGTGTTTGATCTCGAAATCATACTCACTAATTAGCACCATCCATATGGCATGTCTAGAATTTAACCGTGGCTAGTCAAGCAAACACTTTAGACCACAATGATCTTTCATCAGGAAAAATCTTCTTCCCAACAAGTAATGCCTCTGCATCTTTAGCGCATGTACAATTGCTGCAATCTCCAAATAATGGGTGACATACCGTTGTTCATGCTCATTTAACTTTATTGATTTATAACAAATCACTTGTCCTTCTTTCATAAGAATTCCACAGATTCCTTCCTTGCAAGCATCAATGCAAACCAAGAACTCTTTATTGAGGTCTATAATCTTAAAAATAGGGGCATTGGCCAAGATATGTTTCAGCTGTTGAAAGTTAGCTTCACATTCTACTAACCATACAAACTTGTTCCCCTTCCTTTACAATGAAGTAATGGGATGACGAATCTTGGAAAATCCTTTAATAAACCTTATGTAATACCCAAATAATACCATAAATTATCTTACCTCGGTTACATTCCAAGGGGCAAGCCAATCCATCATTGCCTTGATCTTCTCAAGATCTATTTCCACTCCCTTTGCTGAGATTGTGTGGCCCAAGTACTGGATCTCTTTCTGGAAAATGTCACACTTGATATATTTGGCATATAGTTGGTGATATCTCAACACCTGTAACACCATTATGAGATGTTCTTCATGCTCTTCCTTGGTCTTAGAATACACTAGAATATCCTCAACAAATAAAAGAACAAACTTATCCAGATATTTGTTGAGAACAATATTGATCAAACACGTGAAGGTGGTTGGTGCACTAGTAATCCAAAATGTCACCACCATGAACTCATAGTCTCCATACCTCATTCTAAATTTTTTCTAGTGTGTGCCCTCATCCTTAATCCTAACTTGGTGATATCCATATCTCAAGTCAATCTTAGAGAAGAGTGTGGTTCTTCTTAGCTGATAAAAAAGATCATTGATCAAGGGCATTGGATAATTGTTCTTGATGGTTATCTTGTTCAACTGTTGGTAATCAATGCACAATCGCAATGTACCATCCTTCTTATTCACAAATATCACGGGTGCTTCCCATGGGGATACACTTGGCCTGATATACCGTTTATCCATAATCTCCTTTAGTTTCACTTTTAACTCCACTATCTTTGGTGTACTCATTCTATAGGTTAATTTTGGTGCCGGTATTTCTCTGGGTACAATATCTATTGAAAAATCAAAATATTTCTTAGGAGGAAGTCGAGGAACCTCCTCTGGGAACACATATTTGAATTCCCACAGCATTGGGTGATCCTCCACCTTCATCTCCTTGCCTTCTACTGCATTGAGTACTTGTATTGCATATAAGGGACACCCTTTTTTACTAAATTTATTAAGTTGTAGCACTGATATCTATCTAAATAAGATTGAATTTTGAATGCCTTGCAACACCCTTGTGTTACCTTCTTCATCTTCACACTCTAAGGTCTTTTCATAACAGTTCAATTTTTCCTTATGAAAAACCAACCAATCCATTCCTAACAACACATCGTATGATCCTAGAGGTAGGATATTCAAGGATAATTGGGTGTGCATTCCACTCATTTCAAATGGGAAAGCCTCTATTACCTCTACCACTTTTCTCTTAGTCCTTGTGGCTAACTGAACCAACCATACATTTCCATGTTTCTTTCTATGAAAAGCAATGCTTCAACAACTTGAGGTGAAACATAACTAAGTTAGAACTAGGTTCAACCAAAATAAAAATGGGTTTCTTTGCGATTATACCTTCCATACCCACTACAAAATCTTGGTGGTCTTCTTGTTGATTCTCAACAACTACATATATCCTCGGCACACTTATGGCCACATCATTGACCATAGTAGCTTCCGAGAAATGGTAAAATCTCTTTTTGTCATATTTTATGTGATGGAAATATCTCAACAGATGTGCCTCTCCACAACCCCAACATTGTAGAGGTCCTTTCTTTTTTTCCTCTACTCTTTCCCTTTCCTTCTCTACTGGCCTATTTCCACATTGGGATGGAAAGTTTCGCTAGCACATAATTCTGCTCGATTGACCGAACTGAGCACCTTTCTTTGGATTCTTATATCGGGTTGTTTTAAATCCCTTCTTTTGGAATCCGAATTTATCCTTTCTCTCCAATCCCTAAGAGGCTCCTACCTATTCTTGGATTTTTCATAACAATACTTATCCTTCCTAATGGTATCCGCCAAGGTCTTAGGCTCATCAAATTCAATCCTATCCTAATAGGGTTTTAACAATCCACTAAGGAAACATTGTATCCTCACCTTCTCAACCTTGAGGTAAGGAACATACCTCAACAACTATAAGAACCTCTTGGCATAAGCGTCCATGGTAAGTTTCTTGAACTTGTGTTCATGGAATTATTTAATATTTCCATCAAAGTATTTCTCTGATAGACATGTTTTCCTGAAGTATTTCTCAAATTGCTTCTAGGTCAATGTTTTTTCCTTCAATCCCTTAACTTCCTTGAGGTCCTCCCACCATATGGGAGCTCCTACATTTATATTGAATATGGTTATCCTTGCCTTTGTATTCTCTGAGTAATTGTGGACACAAAAATACTTTCTCATCCCCAACAACCAATCCTCGGCCTCTTCTCCTTTCTTGATTTCTCCATCAAAGAGGCGACTTAGCCTTCTTGAATTCTTATGTTAGAGAACTTTGTGAGTATCTCTTCTTATTCTTCCTGAGAACACTATATTTAGTGTCATTGTTGGACAATTCCTCTACATTGGTATTCCCACTAGATAACTCTTTGGAAATACTTCCACTAGATCTACTTTTCTTAGCATCTCGATGCATTTTCTCAGAAGAAATCCTTCCTACATTACTATGGGCTAATACATGCTTCTGGGCATCTAAATGGCTCTTCAATTTATTTGAATGTTGTAGCTTCACATTGCTAATGGTTGGACCTCGTTGCAAGTACTTCTAAATATCTGATAAACTCTGCAGTAACACTACATTCAACTCTGTATGATCGGCCTGAGCTCTCATGATCCTTTCATTGTCTTCTTTTAAACTTCTTATAGTGGCTACCAAATCCGAAGGGGTTTCTCTAGCCCTCCTACCATCATATTCTCTATCTTGAAGCTATGAGGTATCCTCCATACTATGTTGCACCATTCATCTATATTTCCTTGTCAATACGTTCTATGTGTTGAAACAAAGAAACATTGTTTGTTATCCATTACATTAAAATATTTGGCATAGAATTCTTGGTCTTGTCAAATATCATTTGGCCTTTGAAAATCCTGGGCCAGTAATTCACTCCTACTCAAACCATTGTTAGTATTCATATACATATTCAAATCATCTAAAATAAAAAAATTATACACTTTATTATGTAAAATTCCTCAAACAGTCATGTGGTCTTGGTAACCCATTTAAGCATAGAGTTTGTACTCAACTCTGATACCACTTTGTCACACACGTAACCCCATAAACCCCTTAGGTTGGCGGGATTTTGAATTTACACTTCCATTAATCCTCAATTCTCAATTTTTCTCCATTAAAAAACTTTTTCCATCATGGTGCACACGAGGCCTTTGTCTTCTTTCCTATGCACTATAGGTAGTTTTGACAATACTCATATTTATCACTCAATTCCCCAAAAATTTTGTAACAGAATGTTGCGACAATGACCATGGAACAAAACATTCGCAATCGTATAGTTGAGATTCACTTCATGCAACCATATCAATGGTCGATGGTGAATCGGGTTCTCTACCCGTCTAGAAAGCAGACTACACCACCCATGTTTCTATCTCAACCGCACTTCTCTGATGGAACTATCCTAACAGATTCAATGGTCTTCAAGCCCATAAATCGACAGTCCTAATCAATCCATACCTCAAATATGTGACAACAATGTGTCTCTCATCCATCATTCAACACGTATATAGGTGGTGTCTCCAAATACTCTACAGTTGTGGTTATATCAGGATATATCTCCCACATATCGATGACTCTTTTCCACTCGAGATCATCCACCATCAAAATGCACCTTCTTCAAGAGATCGTGAGTCTTCCCAATCAGCCCTCTTTGATGAGGCTCTTTTAATGGATTTGGCGTTACTCGGATCCTCACATCTAACATTCAAGGATCACTTAGAATCCCACAACTGCATGGTATTTAACGAGCACCACTCTTCATCTAAGTTTCTTCCTTGAAATGGATCATTGTAGATCCAATCAATCTAACCCCATCGGCATCCATGTTGATAGCTCTACGGTCTTCCTCGTCCTTGATTTCTAGGCATCGAGTCTTCTCCATAGAAAACCTCTCTTAGGCTCTTTTCCATACCTTCTTGATCCCCTACTTATCGATAGACTTATCAATGAAGCATCTAGGGCATCTATGTCCCAAATCTCATCAACTTGACCTTCGATAGATCGACTACTCTCAACCTCTTGGGATTTTTCCCATCAGAAATCCACTATGACTTAGCACCTTGGGATTTTTTGATGACCTCACCTCCCAATAGGATTTCTCTCATATCCCATATCTCTAACAAACATTCAATATTTAGTCCTCCATCTGAATCAATGACTAACATTTATCTGGGTTTAGAAAAGGTCTTCAACATGTATAAGGGTTGTTTCTAGAATTAATTGTCATGTGGACTTTCCAGAATTAATTTGCCAAGACTCAATCTAAATCCTTTGATTCTTAAACTACCTCCAGACAGGTAGGAAATACTCTCCCCTCAAGCACCCAAATGAAGATTTCATATCCTACAAGCTTTCCATTTCAAAAGCACAGAAAATACAGGGTTACTAACCTACACTAGCTATCCTCGTACATTCATTCATAGTTGTTTCAGTTAGTGTTTAAAAGAGATTGTAGAACTCCATTTAACTCAAGAATTCAACATTCATTCATCACATTTAACCAGTTAAGATGAGAATAATATTATATATGAACATTACTAAACATTCAAGAAAACAATATAGGTACAAACACTTATCTTTTCAGTTTCCAACCATCCAACTGACTGAGGGGAAATGTCTTTCTACCCAAATATAGGCTATGTTGCATTGTTCCTTTCTACAAAAATCCACCCTCATGTTACGCCATGATACCACCAGAGGAATATATCAGATAACTTTTAAATTAATAAATGGTTTAGGAAGGTTACTCTCCTTCACTCCATTGAAATAGAGAAATTGTCCCTCTTCCCACTGATCTCGGGACCTCCACGATTTTATCATGTACCTTCTCAACTTGATTTCATCTGCACAAGGGAGTCCCTTCTCTACTACACAGTCCCTCAGTGACCTCCCTTTACTAGTGTCGATTTCTTTCTAGTGAGCACCAAGTATCAATCCTATGTTGCTCTCATTTGGATAGGGGATATCTCATTCCAGGGTGACCATTCTATTATTGGGAAAGATTCTTATTTTCTTCATAAAATCTTCCCATATATTCTCTAGTACTCAAATTCATGTGTGTGAGCTCTTCCACTCATTTTCACCATTTTTTTGTGAGTCTATGACTCATCTCTATGGGTATTGGATCTTCGTTCTTCTATGTAGGTTCAATCTCTGTGCATATTTGTTCTCTCTTTTTCTCATCTACACATATTTCTATTCTTCTATACCTTTTTCCTCCTCTTCTTCTTCATTCCTTCTTCATTGTTGGAATTTTCTCTTCCTCCTTGGGATCCCTATGAATTTTGTCATAAGAAATCCCTCAGTGTCAGGCTCCCAAATCGAAGGGAAAAATCTTGTGTGTCCTTCTAGTTGAGGTCTCAGTTGACCCTTCACTCTTCCAGGTACCAAATCATTTAGTAGTTATAATTGTTCAACTACCTAGTCCCGATCACCATAAACAAGTTCCATGGGTTAAGGCAAGCTAGGTACGTGTTGGTAGCAACACATGATTTTTGATATTGTACACAATTGAAAGAATTTGCATTTTTCTGTCGCTGCCATCAACCCATCTACAAACACTTTTCTGAGTTTATTATGACTGATTGGGTTAAAGCCTACTTCATTAATTTTTACTATTTCGATTTTCAATTGTTTTATCTTTAATTCATGACTGCAAGCATGAATTAAAGATAAAACTTTGATTGTTGTTTTAATAATTTTCTACCTTAGGTATATTGTTCAACAAACCATTCATATGAAATTGAAATACAAATCTTATAAAATGGTTGTTAGACCCATTTTTTTGTGTTAATATGATTATTGTTTCAATGGTTTGATAGTTTTCGATTTGTGAAGAGCCTTTGATATTTTTGATAGTCCTATCATGAATTCAATGGTCGTACCAACAATCATACAAATGAATACACACCTGTTGTACTCACGTCCTCACCTCACCTTGTTGGATTAACATATTAATGAGCCTTTCATTACATGCATAGGGTTTCAGTACTCTGCATATTTGAATCTAATCACAAGGGATGGTAAGGATTACAATCAAACCCCTGGGTTTTACTCCCACTATTCAAGTTATCATAACACAAAAATTATGTTATTTTTATGCCTCCACTCTCCATTCAGAATTGTTTCTGCTACTCACACGATTCGAAACTAAAACTATCTATAGTAAACCCTATTGCATTATGGTTACATTTCATGGTGCCTATCGTTCGCTTGGATCCAAATGGATTCTAGGATTTACTTTCTCACGACCATGTGATTGAGGACCTAAAAATCCATGGCTGGGATGTTTTCCTTAAGAAATTTGAGGGTTATAATCTTCATGTGGATAAAGCTTTCGTGCAAACCTTCGATGGTTGTAGAGATAAAATTGGAGATACACAGTTAGAATTGACCGAGGAGTTCGTTAGCAAAGCGATAGGGCTTCCAGGAAAGGGTGAAAGCTGGTTCAAAAATGCCTGAATTAAAGGAGTCTCGTGGGGTCTGTTTATGACATCCCGAAAGATCAATTGTTGTGAAAAAGGTATCCCTATCTTCCTGGTGAAACCTAGGTGGCATGGTTTATTTTTAATTCTCAAACAATTTGTGACATGTGAGGGTCGATACAGATTGGTCTTCCTCTACCATATCCGTTTACTCATGCATTTCATTGGTTTCGATTTGGATATGCCATTTTATTTGTTGAGAAGTCTCTATAAAATGTCCAAAATATATAAACGACAAGGTGTTGATTCAAGCTTGTTCCATCACAGATTGGTTAAGATATTGTTGATGCATAACCCGTCTATCGTAGGTGATTGTTGGGAGAATTTTTTGATAAGGAATGGTTTTTCCCAGACTGTTCCTACAACAAACCCTAACTTAGAAAAACCACACATTGAAAACCAGTTCAGTATTTCAATCAATGGACCAGACTTTACCAACAGAAACCCCCTACATGTAGGGATGTCGAGTAAGTCTTCACCTGCAGGATTTCTTGAGCAAGAGACTATTGAATTGAAGGTAATTGACCCTCTTTTGCCCAAGATTGATGCTAGCCTGAACGTTATTATTAAGTCAGATGTCAAGAAACCTCGCAAAGTACCAAAACAACATTGCACAGACTTAAGGTTCAAGAACAAGGAGGGAGGTCGCCTAATTTCAAGGAAACTAAGGAACCGAAATGATAATTATCTGAGATCGATCAGTCCAATTGAGATCGATGAGGGTTTGGATCATGAGATAAAAGACTTTCTAGTTCAAGAAGATCTAGAATTGTAGGGTTCCAGGAAGGAACTTACCGGTCCTACTGAACCATATGATTTTGTGTCAAATTTGCCACCATGCCTTAAAGGCAAAGAAGGGTTCTCCGATATTAGTCATAATCTAAAGCAAACAATAGATAAGACTAATGTTCCCATGGATGAATGTGTCCTTCATTGACCTACCACCTCCCATGTTCACTGTGATGGTTGTTTCGAATGGATGAATGGTATTATATCGAAATCCCTCTCCTACAGGCCAGAATTAAAACCCTCACTACTCAAAATGGCCTGCTAAAGCAAGAAATACTTGATCTCAAAGTGCATGCAGACAGGGAGACCAAATGTATCAAAATATATGGAAACATAGTCGTTAAAAATGCAACTAATGTCAAGGCAATAATAAATTCTGAACGGATTGATCCTTCTTTAGTCAATTTTTAAATGGTAAAACAGTTTTATTTTCCTCTTGTTTTATTCTTGTTATTTATTTCAAAAATAAGTCAATTTAAAAATTGATTGTATTACTAAAATTAAGACTGGCTACAAAATCTTTGATTCTGTAGCCAAGTCTCATTTAAAAAAAAAATTAGTTATTAGTAATTATTTTTCTAATTTATCAAATTGGTTTTGTTATTTCAGGGAATGAGAGATTCTGCTGCTAATTACCAGGAGGAAAGATTTTCAATTACATGCCTAAGTGATTAGTAGTTTTCTTTTTCTAGATGTTTTATAAAAAACTTGTTTTAATAAACCAACTCTGTTATAAGTGGGTTTTCAACCTATTATTTTTGTATTAGTGCTTGATTTTTGGAGATCCAACTCTATCCTGTGAGATATGAGTATGTGGATCTCATGCTACTTTAAATACTATTCACTTTCTTAGTGAAATATCATCTTGGCTTGGAACAGATTATGGACAAATGATCTTCAGAACTGGACAGGTTGTTTGCATTATGTTTTGTCTCTTATATTTTGGAATATTAATATGTTGCATAGATTTAGCCTCAATGACATATAATGTTCCATTTTATTCAGTGCTTTAAATTTTGTCTATAATTTGTTGTTTCATATATTATATATTTGATCATCACTTCAACTTTAATATCATGATTTATCCTTGATGTTTAGTTGATGTAGCCAATGAATGTTTCATATTAAAGTTTATTTTACTATAATCATTCATAATCACAAGATCACTGGATCTACATTCTTGTTACTCTGTTCTTATATCCTAGCTGTCAATAAACACCTTATTTTATTCAAGAGATGTTAGTACAAGTCTGTTGCACATTTCTCTCACAGACAAGATAGTTGGAAGTTTGGATCGCACAGAGACATAGACACTGTATGAGATTAATTTCAGGCTAGTTTTATTTGCATTTAATTTCTATTATTAGTCTATTTTATTAGTGAGACAAGAAAATTTAAATTGGTTGTGACCATTACTCTATCCGTGTTTCAAATTATGTTTTATTAGCATTTTTTTTAGTCTTGGATCTTAGATTATAAAACAGAAAATATAAAACTATGTGCTTTCTTTATCTACTTTCGAAAACAATTACCAAACATTGATTTCGCAAGGCATTCACCAAAAAATTGCAATTTGTAAATACTTTGTTGATAATCACATGTTTATATTTATGGAAACACTTGTAAATAATTAGATTAAAGTATATAGTATTATAGTTTTAGCTTTAGAGTAGTTTTTTTTTTCTTTGTTTTAGGACCCTAGTTGGATAATGGAGCCATTAAACACATCATAATAGATTACACCAAATGGCTTGGGTTATTTAGACAACCTCGGTCCAGATCTATTCTTCGAGTTAATGGTGTGTCACATACGCCCGCCAACAAATGGCGCTAGAAGGAGGGCCTGAATTCAATTGATAGCACGTGGAGGTCGTAAGAATCCTCCCCCACACACTCATTCCCCTGTCGTAATGCGTTGTCTCTCAGACAACAATGTTACATCTGAAACAACAACTACCTCAAACGATAACCCTTAGAATCTCGTTGAACCAATGACACCAGTTCCTCAAGGGGCCGACGTCCAAGAAATTGTTCGTCGGTCACTCATAAGAACACACAGTGCCTTAGCCTGTATCAGACAACCTGGTAGGCCAATTAATCAAACCATTGACATTTTGGATATCTGAGAACAATTGTAAGGCACTGGTCTACTCCCAAACCCGTTAGGTGAAAATACTACCAATCCTACTAAAACGCCTATCCTTGGAGTTGAGGGATCTAGTATTCCACCTTCCCCACCTGATTCATCTCCATCCTCTTCAGGTGGAGAGTCTTCAAATGAAGAAAGTTCCTCATGAGGACCATCACAGCCTTCGACACCACCAACTCCCATGGAAAACCAAAAAAATCTCGCCAAACCTTGGCTCGATCAAGCTGATGTGGTTGTACCTGGACCTCAACACCCATTACCAAAACATCTAGAGAAATGGTTATGCAAATTTGTTCCAGTTTCCAAACAATCTACTGAAGATCACATCAAAAAATTTATGTTGGTCATTAGACTCTGGAGTGTAGAACACGAGGATGTAGTATGCATATTATTTCCTTATACTTTTGAGGGAAATGTCTCCACATGGTATTTTGCTCAATAGCTCCAAACCATTGTTTCTTGGGACAAGTTTGAAACTTGTTTCTTGGAAAAATTCGAGGATGATAAATCTCTAGAAGTCTTGGTTGTGGAACTTTCCAGCTTAAAAATGAATCCTAAGGAAAAACTGAAAGATTTAAAAAAACAATAATTACATTAAAAAATAAAACCCCTACAGATTCAATGCCCGTTGAAAGCCTAATTGTCGCATATTACACTAAGGCTCTTCATAATAACATATCAATTTGGGTCAAAAGGTCTAAAAAGAATGCATTGTTAGAAGCTTTGGATGAGGCAAGCCAAATTGAAAAGGATATATTAAGATTAAAAGACAATCTCAATAGGGAAGATGAAACAATTTTGGCCTCTAAAAAGAAAATAGAGATCCTTGTTAGATCCCCTCAAACTAAAAGTCAACCAGAAACCTTAGACTTAGAAAGATTGCAGAAATCTTTCCAAAAACTGTCCAATCAAGCCGTGGACTTGAAGAAATCATCCAAGGAGGCATCCATAAGAAAAAAAAGTTTTAAACCTCCTTTCAGAAAACCTTTTCCTCCCAACCAACTAAACCCGACCACTGAAGGTCTAAATTTTGAAAGATTGCAATACACTTTACAAACTATCTTAGAAGCACATGATAATTTTGCTTATGTCCCTCCTAAATTTTTTGAAGACGTAGTTGAGGAAGAAGTATCGGAAGAAGAGGAATCATCTCCCAATATATTCGGTCACTTCTCGGACAGTATCTTCCAAGCAAATTTTGAAACTGTTCACCCCTACAACATAAGAAGCAAAACACAAAACAAACCTTCTTCTGAAGTGAGTAATAATGTGTTTCCAAAATAGTCAAAGCAAGCTGAAATTAGACAAAGTTTAGCATCCCCTATTTTAGAATACGATTTAATTGAAGATCTAAAAAAACTGAGGGCTAATATTTTTGTTTTTGAGCTGCTAAAATTCCCCCTTATTTTGCAGAAAATGCTTCAAAGTATCGCTAAAAACAATAAAAAGAACGATCCTAGCAGCAAGAAAACTACAGAAATTGGTTCAAAAAGAACCAAAAAGATCCCAACTAAAACAACATCTGAACTTCCAGATAAAATGGATTTAGCTAAAAAAATTGTAGCAAATGTAGATAAAACTGTTTTAGGGACAACAACTAAAAATCAGCAGAATCCTGCTGTAAACACATGGAAAAATGTCCCACCTTTTTTGTTAACCTTTGAAATTTTCAATAGGGATGTACATAATTGTATGGTCGATTCCAGTGCATCGTCAAATGTGATGCCTCTATATGTTTGTCAAAAAATTAATGCAGAAGTTAAACCTTCTGATCTCAAAATCATTCAGCTTGATCGAACAAACGTTAAAGTAATCGGTGAACTTAAGAATGTTATGGTTAGATTATCTTCCAATCCTAAGGTTCACCAGATAATTGACATTATTGTTGTGGATATCCTTGAATTTTATGGTTTGTTTTTTAGTAGGGACTGGTCTGAACAGTTGCATGGTTACTTTGCCACAGATTGGTCTCATGTGTGACTTCCTGAAAATGGACAGCCCAACAAGATCAAGATAAACAAAGAACGTTATCTGAAGCACACCATGACAGATCTAAATGATGAAAACAAACCTTTCACTGCATCTGCTAATTCATTTGAAATGCAAGGAATGAATACCTTCTTTGATAACTTCATGACCGACATTTCTCCTATCACTAATCCTGGGCAGCAATCAGAAGTTATGACCTATACTCAGACATCAAGTTTTCCAAGTATGCCAAACATTGCTGATGAAACCCAAATCTGGTCATTATACTTTGATGGATCCAAATCCAAAGAAGGAGCAGGTGCAGGTTGTGCACTCATCGACCCTACAGGTAATAAGACTTTTATTGCTTGCAGGTTAGATTTTGAATGCACTAATAACACTGCCGAGTATGAACCACTTCTACAAGGGCTCAAGAATGATTTGGATATGGACATTCATAATTTGATGGTATTTGGTGATTCAAAAATCGTGGTTAGGCATGTAAGAAACTCCATACATTTCTTATCACCACATATAAAAATCTACCAAACTGAGGTATGGAGTTTAATGCAAAAAATTTCAGCACTTAACATAAATTCCATTCCTAGACTGAGTAATTTAGAGGCTAATTTATTGGCTAATGTCGCTTCTAAACTATTTCCCATAGAAGGTCTTTATCCTAATGCGTTTGTGATTGAATTGTTGTTCAGGACATCGATCCTAGATAACAATACCAATTGGAGACTATTTGACGATGACCAACAGATCATCAAATTCTTGCATATGGAAGACACCTTCCAAGGTGCAATCATTGATGAAGCCACTCACAATGAGAACCTCCGAAACTTCACGGTAATATCAGATCCTAGATCTCCTGAATCGACATTTGATCTAGTAGACTCTATCCCCAGATCTGTTGTAAGACTAGAGAATTTTTATGACTTGAATGATAAATTTAGAGGGACAGTTAATTGTAAAACAAACAGTTCTTCTTTGATTTATGAGACAATTAATTTAGGGACAAAGGAAAATCCTCAAAATATTAATCTAGGAACAGGTTGCTCTGAGAAAGAACGATCCTCTTTCATAAAATTGTTTAAATAATTTAAATATGTTTTTTCCTGGATGTATGATGATTTGAAAACATTCGACCCGAACATCATACAACATATCATCCCCGTGAAACCCCAGACTCATCCTTTTTAGCAGAAATTGAGGAAGATGCACCCTAAATTGGAACCCACTGTTAAAAAAGAACTAAATAAATTACTAATTGCAAAGATAATTTTCCCGATAGGGCACACACAATGGGTGTCTAATCTGGTCCTTGTAAGAGAGAAAAGTGGTGAAACTCAACTTTGTGTTGATTTTCGGAACCTGAACTGTGCATCTGACAAAGACAACTACCCTGTTCCTCCAATGGAAGAAATTCTATAGCAGGTATTTGTTTCCGAAAGACTATCTTTGCTAGATGGTTTTTCGGGATACAACAAGGTCCTCATGTCTCCCTCGGACCAGCTTAAAACCACCTTTCATACCCCATGGGGCACTTATGCCTACAGGAAGATGCCTTTTGGACTTATAAACATTGGTGCCACTTTCCAAAGAGAAATGGACATTACTTTCCAGAGAGAAATGGACATTGTTTTCCATAGCCTCATAAACCAATCAATTGTGGTCTATCTTGATGACGTTATTGTCTTCTCTAAAAAAAAGAAAGATCACTTGTCTCACCTCAGGGTTGTCCTAGAACGATGTTGCAAGTTCGGTATATCTCTCAACCCTAAGAAATAAGTCTTTGGAATAGAACAAGGAAAATTACTTGGGTTTATAGTGTCCAAAGTCAGAATTATTATCGACCCTGAAAGAACCCAAGCTATTGCTAAGCTCTTTGCTCCCTCTTCCAAAAAATCTATGTAGTCCTTTTTGGGAAGGATTAATTTCATCAGAAGATTTCTCCCAAGTTTCTCGAAAATGGTAAGACCATTTCAGAACTTAATTAAAAAGGATATTATGTACTATTGGGGACCACAAGAAAGTCAATCTTTTAACTTCATTAGAAAATAAATAGTAGAAGCTCCTTCCTTGATGAGTCTCGATTTTTCTCAGGATTTCACTCTTTACACTTTTGCATTTGACCGATCTTATGTTGTTGTGTTAATGCAGAAAAAATGTTGAAAGCAATGAGATAACTATTTCCTTCATGAGCTCAGCCTTCGAAGGAGCAGATCTTAACTACCCAGCAGTAGATCAACAAGCATATGTTGTTTTTAAAGCAGTGAAACACTTCCGGTCATACCTGCTGAAATCCAGAACCAAGGTTATTGTTCCTTACCCTGCTGTAAGAAACTTGTTAGTACAAAAAGAACTAGGTGAGAAAAGGGAAAATTGGATGATGTCATTATAGGAATATGACCTCAAAATAACCCCTGCACTGATTGTTAGAGGTCAAGGGCTATGTAAATTAGTGGTTGATTCAGTTAAAGAACATGAAAGTCAAATCAACACCTTAACTGTAAATCAGCATAATGAAAAACAAATCAATTGTGCACAAGTTGTTGCTAATTCTTGGTATGAGAACATTAAATATTATTTGACACATGGATCTGCTCCTCGTTATCTTGATCCTAAAAATAGAAGAGAACTCAGGTTAAAATATGCATCTTTCCAGTTAATTAATGATGTATTATTTCGAAAGAACTTTGATGATGTTCTTATGCGTTGTTTAGAAAAGGATGAATCAGAGAAAGTATTATCTGAATTTCATGCAGATGAGGCCAATGGCCACTTCAGTGGAGACACCAATGCTCAAAAGTGTTAATATTTGGGTACTATTGGCCCACTTTGTTTAAATATGCCCATGCATTGTGTCGTAAATACATAATCTGCCAGAAGGCTGCAGGGTGGGTGAAAAAGGCAGCATTTCCTTTGCAACCTGTCACTAGAGATTCCCCTTTTCAGCAATGGGGTCTTAACATCATAGGACCTATTAACCCTTCTTCTTCAAAACAACACAAATATATCATTATAGCAATGGATTATTTTACCAGATGGTCCGAAGCTACACCTTTGAAAGTGGTGAACACAAATCAGGTAGTATCTTTCCTTGACTCTCATATCATCACTCGATTCAACATTCCCGAATATTTGGTTTTTGATAACGCCTCTTACTTTTCATCCCTCGATATGAACATATTTGCCTTGGAAAAAGGGATTAAACTGAAGTATGTTTCCATCTACTGCCCTCAAGGAAATGGTTTAGTAGAATCAACAAACAAAAAATTAATCAATATCATTAAGAGGACAATTTCAGAGAATCATAAGAACTGGCACAATGCACTGTATAATGCACTTTGGGCTGATAGGGTGACACCAAAATCCTCTGTTGGTAATTTCCCTTTCTTTCTCGTCTATAGAAGAGAAGCAATTCTCCCTCCACTTGTTCTACTTCCTTCTCTCCAATTATCGCCGAAAGTTCAAGAAGAGGAGTGCCCTCCCCTAGAAAGTCGAATTAATGCCTTGTTAAAATTGGAGGAAGTAAGGGCACAAGAAAAACAGAAGTTGGATCAACATCAACAAATTGTAAAAAGAAGGTTTGATTCAAATTTTTCTTCAGATAGGAATTTCAATGTCGGAGATTTGGTTCTCAAGTGGGACAAATCTCACGAGGGAAAAGGGGAACAAACCAAGTTCCAGAATTTGTGCTTGGGACCATTTGTAATTTATGAAAAATTAGGTCCCAACTCTTTCCACCTACAAAATTTGGAGGGACAACCAGACACTTTCCCAGAGAATGGCCAGGCTCTCAAAAGGTATTTCACCTGATGATTCCAGATCCATCTCTTTGTACACATTTTTTTTTTTTTAATTTTATTTTCTATTTTTTATTTTGGTTCTTTTCATTTTGCTTGTTTTTTATTTGTTTCTGAATAATTATATCTGTGTCACCATTTCAGCTATGGAAGGAAAATCATAATTTTTATCCAAGAGCAACAGTTTATGAATTTTCAAAGAACCGGTGTTGTAAATGCTAAAACTCAGATCAACAGAAGAAAATTCCTGCTCAAAATAGTGTTGTTGGTTTATTTTCAAAATCCCGAGAAGATACGATTATCATTAATAAAACTCTTAAGGTTGTCCCTGTTTTTTGAGAAAACAACTCAATTATACCTTCATGTCCTTGAGATGGTTTCTTAACATAAATCTAATTGTTTAGATCATGGTAAATATCATTAAATGAGAAGATGAATTATATAAGATCCAATTTTGTTTTCAAAATCTGAAATTTTCAGTATCACCCCGCTCTCTTGAATATCATAGAGTTTCTGCAAATTTGTAAATTAATTCTAGAGAGTTGAAAACACCGCAAGGTGTGGTAAGTGTTTGTAAACCCATCGAGACACTGAACATGTCTATTGGCAGTGGGTAAATACATGCATGATACCAAGGAAAATTCACCAGGGTACTGAATAGGCTTGCTGGCAGTGAAGCAATGTTGGGTTCAAGAAAATTATCAGGTATGTCCTTTTGAATTAATCCAAGAATAAAGATGTTCTTTAACATGGATGGATGACTCTTGGATAGGATAGAGGTGTTAGATTGGGTTAAATGGCATCCCTATCGAGGATATGGATGCCCACTAGTAGTAGTGGCCCTCTCAACAGTATTGGAGGCAGTTGCCTAAAACATTGTTTCGCTCGTAATCTAGATTTGATACCAGATTACATTTTTGACATAAACAAATATGATGTTGGACTATGTTATTTCTTGAGTTTTGATATGAATGCTTGATTTGTTGTCAATTGTTTCTCAAATCTTCATCTTTTTGATTCATCCTAACATGAAATTTTGGTGATGCAGAGATAATTGCTTCACCCAGTACATCGCCATTGTTGGAAGCAACACATGATTTTTTATATTGTACACGATTGAAAGAATTTGCATTTTTCTGTAGCTGTCATAAACCCGTCTATAAATACTTTTCCGAGTTTATTATGACTGATTGGGTTAAAGCCTAGTTCGTTAATTTTTACTATTTTGATTTTTGATTGTTTTATCTTTAATTCATGAATGCAAGCATGAATTAAAGATAAAACTTGGCTTGTTGTTTTAATAATTTTCTTCCTTAGGTATATCGTTCAACAAACCATTCATATGAAATTGAAATACAAATCTTATAAAATGGTTGTTAGACCCATTTTTTTGTGTTAATACGGTTATTGTTTCAATGGTTTGATAGTTTTCAATATGTGAAGAGCCTTTGATATTTTTGATAGTCTTGTCACGAATTCAATGGTCGTACCAATAGTCATACAAATGAATACACACCTGTTGTACTCACGTCCTTGCCTCACATTGTTGGCTTAACATATTAATGAGTCTTTCATTACATGCATAGGGTTTCGATACTCTGTATATTTGAATCTCATCACAAGGGATGGTAAGGATTACAATCAAACCCCTGGTTTTTACTCCGACTATTTGAGTTATGATAACACACATGCTATGTTATTTTTATGTCTCCACTCTCCATTCGAAATTGTTTCTGCTGCTCACACGATTCAAAACTAAAACTATCCAGAGTAACCCCTGTTGCATTCTGGTTACATTTTTCATGGCATCTGTCGTTCGCTTGGAGCCGAATGGATGTCAAGATTTACTTTCTCACGACGATGCAATTGAGGACCTAAAAAGCCATGGCTGGGATGTTTTCCTTAAGAAATTTTAGGGTTATAATATTCATGTGGCTAAATCTTTCGCGCAAACCTTCGATGGTTGCAGAGCTAAAATTGGAGATACATAGTTAGAACTGACTGAGGATTTCGTTAGCAAAGCGATAGGGCTTCTAGCAAAGGGTGAAAAGTGGTTCAAAAACGCCTGAATTGAAGGAGTCCCATGGGGTCTATTTATGACATCCCAAAAGATCAACTATTGTGAAAAAGGTATCCCTATCTCCTTGGTGAAACCTAGGTGGCATGGTTTATTGTTAATTCTCAAACAATTTATGACATGTGAGGGTCGATACAGATTGGTCTTCCTCTACCATATCCATTTACTCATGCATTTCATTGGTTTCGATTTGGATATGCCATTTTATTTGTTGAGAAGTCTCTATAAAATGTCCAAAAGATATAAACGACAAGGTGTTGATTCAAGCCTATTCCATCATGAATTGGTTAAGATATTATCAATGCATCACCTATCTACCGTAGGTGACTGTTGGGAGAATTTTTTGATAAGGAATGGTTTTGCCTAGATTGTTCCTATAACAAACCCTAACTTAGAAAATCCACAGATTGAAAACTAGTTCGATATTTCAATCAATGGATCAGACTTTACCAACAGAAACCCTCTACACGTAGGGATTCCGAGTAAGTCTTCACCTGCATGATTTTTTAAGAAAGAGACTGTTGATTTGAAGGTAATTGACCCTCTTGTTCCTAAGATTGATGCTAGCATGAACGTCATTATTAAGTCGGATGTCGAGAAACCTCGCAAAGGACCAAAAAAACATTGCACAGACTTAGGGTTCAAGAACAAGAAGGTAGGTCGCATAATTTCAAGGAAACGAAGGAACCGAAATGATACTCATCTGAGCTCAATCGATCCAATCAAGATCGATGAGGGTTCGGATCCTAATATAGAAGACTTTCTAGTTCGGGAAGATCCATAATTGCGGGGTTCCAAGAAGGAAATTACCGGTCCTACTAAACCATATGATTTTGTGTCAAATTTGCCACCATGCCTTAAAGGAAAATAAGGGTTCTCAAGTATTAGTCATAATCTGAATCAAACAACAGATAAGACTAATGCGTATGTGGTCGACTATGTCCTTCATCGGCCTACCAAATCCCATGTTCACTGTGATGGTTGTTTCGAATTGATTGAACAGTATTATATCGACATCCCTATCCTACAGACCACAATTAAAACCCTCACTGCTCAGAATGGCCTGTTGAAGCAAGAACTACTTGATCTCAAAGCGCATGCAGACAGGGAGACCAAACGTATCAAAATATATGGAAACATAGTCGTTAAAATTGCGACTATTGTCAAGGCAATAATAAAGTATGAACGGATTTATCCTTCTTTAGTCAATTTTTAACTGGTAAAACAATTTTATTTTCCTCTTATTTTATTCTTGTTATGTATTTCGAAAATAATTCAATTTAAAACTTGATTGTATTACTAAAATTAAGACTGGCTACAGAATTTTCAATTCTGTAGCCAAGTCTCTTTTAAATAAAAAAAATTAGTTATTGGTAATTATTTTTCTAATTTATCAAATTGGTTTTGTTATTTCAGGGAATGAGAGATTATGTTGCTAATTACCAGGAGGAAAGATTTTCAATTACATGCCTAAGTGATTAGTAGTTTTCTTTTTCTAGATGTTTTATAAAAAAATTGTTTTAATAAACCAACTCTGTTATAAGTGGTTTTTCAACCCACTATTTTTGTATTAGTGCTTGATTTTTGGAGATCCAACAATCCTGTGAGATATGAGTATGTGGATCTCATGCTACTTTAAATATTATTCACTTTGTTAGTGAAAGATCATCTTGGCTTGCAACAGATTATGGACAAATGATCTTCGGAACTGAATGGACATGTTGTTTGCAATTCGACTTTAGACCAATGTGAAGTTGTTTCATTTATGTTTTGTCTCTTATATTTTGGAATATTAATATGTTGCATAGCTTTAGCCTCAATGACATATAATGTTCCATTTTATTTAGTGCTTTAAATTTTGTCTATAATTTGTTGTTTCATATATTATATATGTGATCATCACTTCAACTTTAATATCATGATTTATCCTTGATGTTTAGTTGATGTATCCAATGAATGTTTCATATTAAAGTTTATTTTACTATAATCATTCATAATCACAAGATCACTGGATCCACATTCTTGTTACTCTGTTCTTATATCCTAGCTATAAATAAACACCTTGAGTTTATTCAAGAGATGTTAGTACAAGTCTTTCATGGATTTCTCTCATAGACAAGATAGCTGGAGGTTTGGATTGCACAGAGACATAGACACTGTATGAGATTAATTTCAGATTAGTTTTATTTGCATTTAATTTCTGTTATTAGTCTATTTTATTAGTGAGACAAGAAAATTTAAATTGGTTGTGACCATTACTCTATCCTTGTTTCAGATTATGTTTTATTAGCATTTTTTTTAGTCTTAGATCT
>ML785928.1:198181-213078 GCA_009831015.1 Picea engelmannii | reverse complement strand
GATTAGCTTCATGCATTGTTTAATAGGAACTAGGATTTGGACTAGGGATAGAAATAAGGTTAGGATTATGGAAATGAATGAAGTGAGGGATCTTTTCTAATTTATTTTCCACAATGAGGATATGGATAAAGACTTTGTATATGTGGGTTCTCTAAAATAGTTATACTTCTTTATAAAAAAAATTACAAGTAAACCAAATTTATATTTAAAATACCTCTTTAGGGTTCTTGATTTATAGTTGAAATTTGAGCTAGGTAAAGAGTGTACACTCGATGTACTGTACAACCATCTACACATTAAATTGGACAAATAAATTAGGCAATAAAAACACCACATGGATCTTGGCATATATGCAATATATACACATTAAATTTGACAAATAACTTGACAATAACAAAAAAATTAGACAATAAAAACACCACATGGAACTTGGCATATATATCAATATCTACATATTCATGAGGATTGTGAACTTTTACTAGTATAAATCCTACATTTAAAAACATGTCAAAACCCTTACCTTTTCATTGTCCTTTCGCCAGATCCATTAGCCCATACAACTTGATAAGAGTTGTCCACGAGATGCATTTCCATCACCAAGACCTACATGAATCATAAAAGACAAATTTTTTATATGAGTAAATAATTAATAAGCAAATAAGCATGCATTTAGTTATGTAAAATACTCTAGAAAAAAATCAAGTTGTCGCATACCTTAATGAGCTTCTCTTTGTTTCGAGAATAGGTTATTCTCTATTGAATAGGGCCAACCACGTGAAGGTGGAAGCTCATATGGCCCCTTCCACCCCCTCACATCGCTCTCAATTCCCCATACCCAACAAATGATTTTCTTTATATAGAAAACATATAGACATTCATGCATAACTAGGATAGTCATCAAAACATATGAACATATAAACATCGATAAAGATCCAAATACAAGTCATGAATTTATACATCTAAATTTTCTTTGATTTAGGTATTTTTACATTCATAAAACTGACAATTGGGGTATCATAATCATCCAAGGACATTGTATTTTGTGTTCCCTATCCTTCTATTGTTTATATCCGCTCATGTACCATACTTATGGTACGTCGCTGAGAAGGGTTAGCTGGCATTTGTTCAGGGTCGTGAACTGGAATAATGAAAATGATCATATCGATATGTTGAAATATAATTGAAATAACTAATTCATTATTTTGATTAGCATTACATTGTTTCTCTTTACCTGTCTTTGTAGCTGGGACAATTGGTGCGTTAATTTCCTTTCCACTTGGTTGCTCTCACATTTCACCCTCCTGACCTACATGCTCTTCAATTTTGAGAAGATAATATATAAGTATAAGTCAAGAGATAAATATCTACAATCACAGTAAATATTTCTAACTCTGAAGCATACATATCAGAATGGGTACTCTTCTCTACACTATCACTGGACACGTGCACCCTTGTATGATGTGGTGTTTGTTGAATACCATTGAATTCACTACTATAGTAGCATTGTTGCTTGAAAACAAACGTAAATACTTAGTTAAGTGTGATATAATAAAATATGAATAGACTTTACAAGCATGCTACTGCGGTTTCATTATTCATTTGATTTACCTGCATGGATGGGGAGATAGGAGTCTGGCCCAAGCTTTTTCTATATTCAATCACACTTTTAAAACCATGCTTGTAACCAATCTTTAGGTCCTCCTCGGTGGTAGTAGTGTCGAACATATTTAACTGCAATGCATAACACCATTAAAAATACCAATAACAAAAACATATGTTTGTTCACTTCTGTTAAATAAATATTAACCACAGTTAATCATTTAAATCTTACTATTCAGGATTTTAGTTTTCCGTAGCCACCCTCGCCTAGTTTATGTTGGTCGTGTTTTTCCACTCTAGCCTTTGTTTCTTTGGAGGTGTCTAGTAGCCTACATATGGAATTTTTGAAAAAAAATAGATATCGGAATTGTTACTTAAAACAGGAAAGAAAAACATAAATGCTCATATTTCACTGATAATATGATATGTGTTGTACCTTGCTTGACCAACTTGTGGTTGTCGTCCTTGTTTTTTAAATAAGTTCTCCTTTGCATCCTCTATTAGCGCCTTCCACTCTTTCTCGAGAACCATGGGAGGGTGCTCTTGCTTGAGGTCTATTTGCAATTTCTTCCTATACTGGGCCCTGGTATATTTTAAATTCTCGCCGGCTAACTTTGTAACCACTTTCTTGTTGAAAGTGTTGCCGAACAAGTTTACCATGTGATCTATTATATCATATTTATTTTTCTATCTTGGTCATTGCACCATGTGCGAATGGTGGGGTCAAACAGCTCCAATTCTTTGTCATTTAATTTTCTATAGAAAACATTGTTTCCTACATAAATGTGTTATCCATTAATTTATAATAATCTCAACAAATGTCCATTTCAATTTCATGAAAAAAATGAATCAATTAATTAACAATTACCTGCAATCTTCTAATTCTTAATCGGAACACATGCGTCATCCACCAGAAAGGTGACATCTAGTGATCTGGTGCTTTTGATTCATTATGCTCCATGCAGAATAGTATCATGTCCATCTATAGTATGTTCCTCTCCAGATTCATGTGGATTCCCAGGCTCCGGCTCATCATGCTCCTACGTGTCATGCCGGTCAAAATCATTTCGCTCATCAATGGATTTGAGGAGAACCTCAAGAGGCTCAAAAATCCTCACTTGCACTTTGTTATGTCGACCTTTTTTTGCATTGGACCATCACTGCTACCTGTACTAGTTGTAGGATCGACAGGTTCCCCATGCACGGTGTTTAAAAACTCCTGCAAATGGAAAACTTTACTTTATCAAATCATATACAAAATATAAAACAAAAAAAGGGATATGAAATTGTCATAGCTGATAAAAATATGTGAAGATGCCACTTACTCCAAAATCAGTTATTGTATTTTGTATATCTACAATTCTTTCCCTGTCCTCCTGTGTCAGGGGTCTTTTGCTAAGAAAACATATATATTCTATGTTAGCCTTCTTCAAGGCCTTAGTTACAATTTTCATTGGGTCAGTCGAATAAAATATTTCATCCTCATCAATATCCTCTGTGGGAGCCTTCCCATGTTGACCATGCACAATACATTGATGAATAAAATTAATGAGATGAACTTTAACAATTGAGAAATTTAGTTGTTGTAGTCATAAGTTGTTACTGTATTTAACATTTACCTGGTGAGGCACTGTGGGTGCCTTTCCATGGTCACCCTGGACAGATGTAGTGAGTGACTTTCAGACATGGTCACCCTGGACAGATGTTGACACAATAAATCAATCAATAAAAGTTATGAAATTCACTTGCAACATTAAAAAAATGAAATATTGCAGTAATATCAGAAAAACAATAATAAAATTTCAGAAATTTAGTTGTTGTAGTCATAAGTTGTTACTGTATTTAACATTTACCTGGTGAGGCACTATGGGTGTCTTTCCACGGTCACCCTAGATAGAGGTAGTGGGTGATTTTCGAACACGGTCACCCTGGACAGAAGTTGGCACAATAAATCAATCAACAAAAGTTATGAAATTCACTTGTAACATTTAAAAAATTAAATATTGGAGTAATATCAGAAAAAAATAATGAAATTTCAGAAATTCAGTTGTTGTAGTCATAAGTTGTTACTGTATTTAACATTTACTTGTTGAGGCATAGTGGGTGCCTTTCCACGGCCCCCCTGGACAGATGTAGCAGGTGATTTTCTGCCACAGTAACCCTGGACAAATGTTGACACAATAAATCGATCAATAAAAGTTTTGAAATTCACCTGTAACATTAAGAAAATGAAATATTACAGTAATATCAGGAAAAAAAAAATAATGAAATTTCTGAAATCTGTGTCCACTTCATGTATCTCCTTAGGTGCCCATCATTTCACTAGATGTTTATACCTCAAGGGAAACTCAATGTCACCTATGCTCTCAGCATCATAATTACACGACCCTCCGTTGGCAATAAAAAATTGCATGCTGATACGAAATCTTTTCCTTACCTTTTCCAACCTAGTTGATCTGGAACTGGTAGCTCTAGTACAACATGTCTCACTTTCAAACTCTCTTAGTATATCTTGATCATCAATCGAGGAAGATAGATCCGATAGATACCTATTTGGTGGTACCTACACTCGTTAAAAAAAGACGATAAGTTATCGTGCCAATATACATTTTTGGTACCAACACAGTTGCATATAGTTGCATTTAGTTGCATAAAGTTGAAATTGCCACACTTATCCGTCATATAGTTGCATATAGTTGCATAAGTCACATATAGTTGCATAATTGCATAAGTTGCATACAATTGCATAAGTTGCATACAGTTGCATATAGTTGCATAGTTTCATAAGTTGCATTGTTGCATAAAGTTGCATGTTGCATAAAGTTGTGTAAAGTTGTGTAAAGTTGCATAAGTTCCATAAAGTTGCTTAAGTTGCATAAGGTGCATGTTGAATAGTTGCATATAGTTGCATATAGTTGCATATTTTCATATAGTTGCATATGAAATTGTTGCAATATAGTTGCATATAGTTGCAATATAGTTGCATATAGTTGCATAAGTTGCATTGTTGCATAAAGTTGCATATAGGTGCATATTACAAGTTGCATAAAGTTGCATATATTTGCATATAAGTTGCATAAAGTTGCATATAGTTGCATATCCCTCGACCCTCAGTGGAGAATTGGATTTGAGACCTATCAAAGAGTTTGAGTGGGGATCGATAGTTTGGAAATCCATGATCCTAGAATTTCACATATTTGGAAAGCGCCTTTAGTGGTTGGTGGGGAATGGAGGAAAGGTTTGAGTTGGAAATAATGTTGGAGGGGAGGGATCTATGGGGGGTGTCTAAACAAATTTATCCAACACAATGTTTTAAGATGTGAAAATCTATCACAGAATGTGTGACCTTAAAGCTTTCAGATAGCCATTGACTATTTGGCTCCAAAAATGAGGGCAGTAGCATCAGAAATGAATTGCCACGTAGTGCCAAAGAATTTAAGCTCACATGGAAAATAGGGCCAACTTTTACTCATGCAATTAAAAACCAAAATCATTGATGCGGAGTACCATATGCGATGGGTTGTTGGCTCACCACATGGTTGGAATTTCAAACTTAAATAATCTATCAAATTTGACAGTTTTGATAACTCCAATATTAGTTTTCACTTTATCATCAATATTAAGAATATTGATGGTTAGAACCAATCCAAAATGCTCTGAGTCACGGGTCTAGGGTTTTGCAGTTGCTTTGAGCTGCATGGTTCCAAGCGTTGCCCCGCTGGGGCTCATGTCTCGCAAGGAGGGAGGGCCGACGGGCACCTCCTACAGCCAAGCCACAATGAACAAAAATGTTGCAGAGGGTACGAGACGACTGACCTTCGAGCCGCTTCCAGATCTGCATTCGAAATTACTGGAGGAGGGAACATTCAAGGACCGAGAGATGGACACTGATCCAAAGAAAGAGGCCATCCCTTCCACCGCATCAGCTTCATGGATGCCAGGTAAATTTATTCCAAAAGCACCACAAGCCCCAAAATATGTTATCAGCTCACCATGCATAGAAGAGCAAAAACAGTACATGAGATAATATGCCCTGGTTGGAAAATTTCTGGGGCTCTGGCCTTCCAAGCGTGATCTAATCAAATGGATACAATATTGGTGGAAGCCAAAAGGTCACTACGAGCTACAACTAGGATCCAAGGGGTTTTTCACAATCATCTTCCATAACCTTGAGGATCGCAACCGCATTTTCGATGGGGGGTCGTATTTTTTCAACTCGGCGGGTCTCTTTTTACAATTTTGGACAGAAAATTTCAGCCCTAAGAAGGAGGAATTTTCTCATGCACCTGTATGGATCCGATTATACTCTCTCCCATAGGAATTATGGCTAGAGGAGGTCCTGGCCGGCATAGGCAACACCATTGGCATCTATGTCAAATCTTCTGAAGCAACCAAGCAGAGGCGCTATACCTCCTATGCGTGAATTTGTGTATACCTGAACATCGCCAAGCCACTCCCAGGATCCATCATATTGGAATATCAAGACGAAGACTGGACCCAAACCATCGACTACGAACACATTCCATTCCGATGCCGGAAATTCCACGAACACGGTCATCTTTTTAGGGAATGCCCCCTCAACACTGTTCAGAGAGAAGGGAACCCTAAAGTGGCAAAGACAAGGATGGCTTCACTCAACCAACAGGGAAAAGAAGACAAGGAGGGAGGAAGCAGCCAGCCCAAGTAAGTAAATATCCCTCTTCTAGCAATAGATATGCAATTTTACAAGACCAACCAGAAAATTTCGTAACCCAAACACAACCCACTGAACCACTTCCGGATAATGGCTCTCAAGCCGCCAGACACGGGGAGGTACGACCCCCACAGGGTAAGGAGCCAGATTCTACCCCCCTAAACGTGGCTCAGGATCCGTCGGACTCTCTGGAGACAGAGGATGGGGACACAGAAATGGAGATGGAGGAGCAAGACCTAGCTGGGGTAGATTTGGAGCACCTCGAGCACGCCTATAGGAAACAAAAACTTTACACCATACCCAGGGATCAACTATGAAAGGTGCACAAGGTCTTCCTAAATTCCTCAGCAGGGTCCTATGCAAGAGATAGCCAAGGGCTGGGAATACAGAGTAGTCAGTCAAAAAACCCAGGTAAATCTCAAAAAGATGAAAAGAAAAGAGGGAGGAAATCCACTAACAAGCTTATACAAGAAATAGGCCACTTCATGGTAAACTCAGGGAAAATCCACCTGATCTCGGACAGCTTCCCACCTCTCCCCACCCCCCCATCATCATGAAGATCATCTCATGGAACATCAGAGGCCTCAACGAACGTAGCAAGCACACATTGCTATGGGATCTGATTATGGCAGAAAAACCTGATATAGTACTTCTGCAAGAAACAAAATGCACCTCAGAAGATGTCGATAGACTACTTCCATATTGTTGGAAGCAAGGGGAAGCAGTCTCAATAGAATCCATAGGTACAGCTGGAGGACTGGCTATACTCTGGAACACGAACTCAGTCTTGCTAGAAAACTCTATAGCCACCAGATGGTCCATTACAGTAGACTACAGGCTCATTGGCTCAGACAAGCTGGGCCACTTGACTAATGTCTATGGTCCGGTCAGCTTAAGGGAAAAGCAGGCCTTCCTCAGGAATCTGAAATACTTATCCAATTTAATCCAGCACAATAGATGGATTATTGGAGGAGATTTCAACATCATCCGCAGCTTGGAAGAAAAAAAAGGTGGATCAAGACAGTTGGATCGAGAAACCAATGACTTCAATAGTCTCATAGACAACCTTCACCTCATTGACTTAGATACCATCAATGGCATTCATACCTGGACAAATAGAAGAACCGAAACACACCAAATTGCTTGCAAACTCGACCGGTTTCTCATCTCGGACTCCCTCATGCTGGAAGGCATAGCCTTGGAAGCTACCATCCTGAATGTCTCTAGATCAGATCACTGGCCTATTCAGCTATGGCTGGATGTACCAGCCACGCCGGGAAAGAAGCCCTTCAGGTTTGAGCAGTTCTGGCTCAACCACCCCGATTTCCAGAAAAAAATACAAGACTAGTGGAGGGAGGCAGAGGTTTCTCAAGGCTAAAAAATGTACAGATTTCAGCAGAAGTTAAAAAACCTCAAACAATATCTCAAGCTCTGGAATAAGCAAACCTTTGGCAACATCTTTGATTCCCAGAATCATATTTCATAATGAATGGCCGAGATTCAAGACCAGATCAGAACACAGGGGTTAACAAAAGAGCTAAAATCCCAGGAAGAAACAGTAAATCAACAGCTAGAAGCAATGAAAAGACAAGAAGAGATTCTTTGGAAATAGAAATCGTGCATCCAATGGCTCAAGGAGGGGGAACGCAATACCAAATTATTTCATAGAACTATCATCCACAGAAGGAACTCCAATACGATCATGCATCTCATATCTACTGTAGGGGAGACCATTCATTCTCATGAAGACATGGAGTCGACCCTGATTGAATACTATCAAGATCTCCTCATGGAACCTATCCCGGATAGACATGAGGCCATTACCAAAGTCATGTAGCATGTGCCCTCCCTCGTTACCCAGGAGCAAAACTCAACCCTGATCTGGCCCATTACAATCAAGGAAGTGGATCAGGGGCTTCAGGATACCCCCAAAAGCAAGGCTCCTGGACCTGACGGCTTCACCAGCGATTTCTTCCACCATTGTTGGCCAATGATCAGGGTAGAGGTTTGGGAAATCCTGGAAGATTCCAAAGCCACCGGGCAAGTCCTCCAGGCTCTTAATGCGATGTTCCTCACCTTAATACCCAAAGAGGGGAAGGCACATCACCCCAAGCAGTTCAGAACCATATCTCTCTGTAATGTCATCTACAAACTCCTAACAAAAGTGATTGCTAGGAGACTCAAGCCTATTTTGCCGACAATCATATCCCTTGAGCAATCAGGCTATGTTGAAGGCAGACAAATCATGGACAGCATCATCCTAGCACATGAAGTGATCCATTCTCTACAGAAAACCAAAAAACCAGGTATGCTCCTCAAATTAGATCTTTCTAAATCCTTTGATAAGATAAGCTGGGAATATATGCGGGCAATGCTCTTAGCTTTTGGTTTTGATCGGAGTTGGGTGACTTGGATTTTGAATCTAACTTCCTCGGCCTTCTTCTCCATTCTTATTAACAGGATCCCCTCTCGACCCTTCTCTCCCTCGAGAGGAATTAGACAGAGAGATCCCCTATCCCCCTTCCTCTTCATCATTATGACTGAAGGTCTTGGTCGCTCCATCTGTGCAGCTATTGAAAGCAACCTTCTGACAGGCTTACCTTTGCATGGCATCTCCCCTCCTATCACACACAGTCAATTTCTGGACGACGCGCTTTTAATGGGCACCCCGACTATCCGTGAAGCCAACTCTCTTCTTGCAATTCTCCAAACCTTCTCAGACGCCTTGGGGCTGGACTGCAACAAGGATAAATCTCAAATTTTTTTCTTCAATACGCCACCTCCGATTCAGCTACATATCGCTGAAATCCTAGGTTTCAACAGAAGCTCCCTTCTGTCCAAATACCTTGGCATCCCCCTGATTGACAATGCCCTATGGAATTCCTCGTGGGAACATCTTTTATCCTCTTTTACCAAGAAGATCTCTTCCTGGACCTACCGAGTTCTAAATCTTCCTAGTCGTCTCATTCTTCTTCAAGTTTTCCTTCAAGCCCTTCCTGTCTACACCTTCTCTGCGCTGGCTACCCCAAGACTTGTTCTTACAACCATTAAAAATTTACAACGAAACTTCGTCTGGCAAGGCCTCAATTCAGGAAAGAAAATAGCACTGGCTAGCTGGGACAAAGTATGCTAGCCCAAAGACCAAGGTGGCTTGGGATTACGAGACCCCCTCATGATGAACAAGGTGCTAAGCACCAAAATCTGGTGGCGGTGGCTCAAGCACCCCAAGGACCTCTATGCCAGACTTTAGAGAAAGAAATATGCGCTGAATGTGGCGGAAAAAAACCTAATTCGATGGAATGGGGACAACCCCGGCTCCTTAATATGGACAGCGGCTAGGCAGAACAAACAACTGGTTACTCAAAACGCCTTTTGGGAAATCAAGACTGGGGAATCAGCTCTCTACTGGAACGATTCCTAGCAACAATGGCGGGTTTTAGACAATGAATACTGGGCAAGAGACATCTGTACTCTGTCTACTCAAGCGGGCCTGACAAGAGTAGCTAACTATTGGCATGACAATCCCCTAGAAGACACTTGGCGAAGCTGGCACCTGGACAGGGAACGCATTAATCTAGAAGCGCATGTGGACTTGGCACCCTGGCAAGAGGAAATGGCCAAACGCAAGATTCCCAAAATCGCAGGAGAGGATATCCTTCACTGGGGATACTTGCCAAGGGGCACCTACAGTACGTAGAAGGCTTATCAGATCATAACTCAGGCAGACCTCCTACCTACAAGGAAAGTCTGGTGCAAAATTTGGAGTCTTAAACACTGGCCAAAAATCACCCTCTTTCTCTGGCTTGTCTCCCACTCAAGCATACTAACTTGGGATAACCTCTTGAAAAGGGGCTTTGTTGGACCCTCCATATGCATACTTTGTGGAGAGGCTGACGAAACTATGAACCATCTCCTCAACTCTTGTCCTTACATGGCTCAACTCTGGGATCAATTGGCACTCATCATGCGCACTTCGGATCGCTTTAGAGATAGTATCATTGATACCATCTCGGAATGGAGGGACCAGGATTTCCATTCCCCCTTCATCAATCGCATTTAGAAATTACTTCCAGGCTTCATCCTCTAGCAAACCTGGAAAGAAAGGAACAAAAGAATCTTCCACAATACTTATCTTCCTTGGCAACATTGCTAGCATCAATGCCGGTGCAATATCTTGGAAACTCTCAACCTTCAGTAATGGACCGATGAAAACGTGCACAACACTCCTTCCGAACTCTCAATACTCCAGCATCGACAGCCTCTACCCTCTCATCATACTCTACCCCCCTCTTCTCCTTCCACCCCTCTCAACAGCCCCTCCTTTTGGTCTCCCCCCCTGAAGATTTCATTAAACTCAATTTTGACGGTGCCTCTAAAGGAAATCCGGGCGTAGCAGGATATGGAGTAGTCTTTCGCAACCATCAAAGGCACATCATACTCATAAATGTAGGCAACCTTGGCCATTCCATGAACAATGATACGGAACTATCGGGGCTCATCCGAGGATTGCAATTAGCCATCGACCACAATTTCACCAAGTTAATAGTTGAGGGGGACTCTCAGATCATCATCAACTTGCTCTGCAGAATTCTAAATGGAGCAAACCTAGAAAGAATGTCACCTAGCTAGAGACTCTCACATGGGTTGCAGATGGTCACAGACCTAATGAAATTAAATCAGGCAGTCGTACCTGCTCATGTCAGGAGGAAGGAGAATCAAGTCGCAGACGAGCTAGCAAATTTGGGAACTACTTGGATTGGTCCAGAACTTCTCTGCATTTCGGCTCTGGATCCTAATCACCCCATTCTCCAGCAATGCATTCGCAAAGCTGGAACAGTGGACACACCCCTGAATGGGGTGTTATTGCGGTACACCTAGCACGACATGGAGGTGAGGCACGGCCAGCGAGGCACGGAGCCATGTGGCGGGCTCGTGCCATCACCCGCCACCCCAAATCAACATTAAATGGCCATTACCATGGCGCAGGCAAAAATTAATCTGCTCCTTCCTCCCCTCAAGCTTCATATCATGGACACGATCTGTATGCTCATCGTCTGTCTCTGCACAGGTTTCATTTGGCTCTCCCCTTTCCAGCCTTTGTTGAAACTCACTGAGATTGGCATGCACACCACTGCCCTAGTTCGGCTTTAGGCCTCCGTCCATTTCCCGGTGCACCTAGTGCCCTTTTCCGACCACTCTACGAGAATTATGTCGCACCCTCGAGGGTGCCCGTGCAGAGGCTCCCCATGGAAACCTCGTCGGCCCTCTGTTTCACCCCCTGCATCGTCTTCCTCCTGCTCCTCTCCTTCTATTCACCTTGAGCCAATTCCTCCTTCGTCACCTGCTATCGTTGTCTCAAATTTTGATAGCCTTGCTATCGTCCCTACGTTGTTGTCTTCTTCCTCTCACCTTCCTCCTAATCCTCCAATGTTTGGGCCTCCTCCTCCACCACATCTGAAATCTGCTGGGAAAACTGGGGGAGAACCTCCTCCGTGCGAGAATCAGCCACCGAACTCTTTCCTTGACACTCAGCTACGAGACAGCCTAGCAATTATTTTCAGCCTGGTCTTTGAACTCCGCTAGGGGGTGGAGGATCTTCAATTTCATCTGTTGGTCGTGGACGAGAAGGTAGCAATCCTTCTCCATCTCCTCACCTCTCTTCAAGAGTCTCTCCACACGAACCTCGCAGGTGCAGCTTCGGCGGAGGAACCTAGTGGTGCAACCAACGAGGGGAACGCCCAGGTGCAGCGTTCAGCTGGGGATGAGCAGAACCAAGTCATGCACGAGGATATGGCAAAGGAGATGGTCACAGCATGTTGCGCGTTGCATGATACATCACAAGTTGTCGATAGGTTCGGGGGAAGCATGGACGTGGGGAAGTAGTGGGACGATGGAGTGACATATGTCGAGGACGAGCCGTGGTCCGAGGTTGTCCACGTCACTTGGCCAGGTCATCTGCCAAATGTATGAGGTCATGAGGGAAATTCTAGTTTTTCTATTCTTTCTACTTTTTAGTTGTTGTCCAGTTAGTCTCAAACAGTATATTTAGACTATTCTACCACTTTTGTTTGACTTCTATGCTGGTTGGACTGGTTTCCCCTCTGTTGGGGCAGTCCAGTAACTACAGCACGAATATTCTCTGTACTCTGTATCTCCTTTTGGTCTAGGAAGGCCCTTTATATTTAATACAACTAACTTACAAAAAAAAAATATTAAGAATATTGATGAAAGACATTTTCACTATATTTGATGGTGGGAAAATTTCTCCATAAGAGACAATTTCCCTGTAAAATTTCATTAGTGTTCATCACTTCTACATGAGATTTCAAAACCTAAAACTTGTGTTTTTCGTGCCTTCTATGGAAGTGCAAGGTTAAGAACATGTGTTTCTTCCTAAGAGGTAACACATTCAAATCCAAAGGGGAGTAGGGTATGTATACCTCCATACACTTTAGTGGTGAAATTTGAACAATCAATGAGGAACAATAATTGGGTTGTAGGTCTAAAGGATTGTCTCAACTAATGTGGAAATTCTAAGCACGGTTTCTCTCCAACCATCCTTTTTTCATCCACATTTTCAAAAACAAGTTTCCCCAACTTCTATGGGCTCTTACCAACCACTAAAACATGGTAAATTTATACCATTTACAACGATAACAATGATCAAAACAACAATGAAAATTATGGACATGGCTTGATTCTTGTGTCATAAACTATATTAAAAAAATAATACATGATTTATTATATTACAATTAAGGGGTCAAAACTAGGATATTACAAAAGGGAATTCAAGTAGTGCATTCAAGCATATTCTATTGACATTATGACGTGTTTAGCAAAGCGATGTCATATAACAAAAGGGGCTTGCAAGTTTCCATCCAAGGATTGAGCAATTTTAGCTCTGAGAAGCTCCATGGTAAGTGTTGTGGGATTGGTATATGGAAAGGTGATGTGATAGAAATATTAATCTTGAGAATCCAAGTATTGTCTCATGTCTCATCTATGATTATTGGCATTGTTCCTTATCACTAAAGACATGGATCAAATTTTGAAGCAAGATGAGTTATTTGATGACATTTTATGTATAAGTGTATTTAGTGTATGAGGCGACCTTTACCATAAAACAATAGTTTATTGTTAGATGATTTTTGAATGCATCAATTATGTAGATTAAATTGATTTGATGGGGAGCTAACACTATTAGTACCACCCACCAACTACCAAGTTCACGAATAAATAATACATTATACCACTTTGAAATTCAAATGACTTTTCCTCTTGAGTTTTGAATCTTGACTCCTAAGAATTTAATACTAACAGGTTGTTAGAATGATTACCCTTGTTTGCAAAGATGTGAAATGATCATTGCTTCCAAATTGACAGGGATATAATTGAATTCCATTCTATGAAGTGTTGAAGGGGTCTTGAAGGGCAGGTCTTGAAGGGAAATGGAATCCTCAAATTCGATCACTAGAAATTAGTGCTAAGGCTTGTCTAGATATTTAATAGAAGTTGTTGAAATTAATGATCCCTAACCAATCTCCAAAATTTCATATGTTTATTGGATCTTTTGTGGCAAAACTTGCATAAATTTTGAAATTATGAGGTGATTAACTTGTCATTAACAATGTGGGATGATCTAGAATTAAGGTTTTTTCCTCAAAATTGAAACATCTTAGGGATTAGTAAAGTTATGCATGTCTATCCTCATACTCTACAAGACTTCTAAATCCATTTGAATATGTACCTTTTTCATTACGTTAGTGATCAACTATCTTGTTTCACAAAACTCAAGCAAAAATTTATGCTTCTCCAATTGCTCACAAACATAATGGTATTGCACTTAAATGCTCTTTATTCTTGCATGAAACCTAGTATTCTTAGCCATTTCAATGAAAATTTGGTGATCACATCTTAAAATTGTAGGATTCGGTTGCTCTAATCTAACATTCTCTCACAGATGTTGATGCCCATGGTCCTTTGAGAAATGTGAAAATCCTTTTAATAGTTTCCCAATTATGCAACCCAAGATTACTTGATAAATCACTTACATTTGTAATTGCAAAAGAAATATGAAGTTTCATGCATACTATTTCATACATAAGGATGCCTACCACACTCCAATAAGGAATATTTCTCATMRCTTMCTCATCAACTTGAGTACTTGGACCCATATCTTGTRACAATTTTTGGGCAATTTCCATTTGAGTCTTCACATTTTAGAAATCACTCATCCTTAATATCTAAAGGATATGTTTAATGTATCTCCTTTGACTCAAATGAAACTTCCTATTGCTCAAATCTCTTACTACTTGAATAACCAAGTAGGATTAATGGATCTCTCCATGATCCAACATGTCAAACTCTACAACAGTTTTGATTTGAAAGAATTGAACAAAGATAACTCCTTGCTCATACAAATGCATAATCTATGGAGAATGCCAAAATGATAAAAGACTTAAACATTATGCTTGACATAAATATTTAGATATGTAATATAATGTTGGAAACCCTCATTCATTAAATGTGCATCAATGTGTCAATATCATGCCCTATAGGATTTCTTAAGTCTATGCAATTACTTTTGCAACATGCACACCATATG
>ML785928.1:145810-177866 GCA_009831015.1 Picea engelmannii | reverse complement strand
CGTTTGAATATCTCAGACAGAAGTTGGGTGTCATTTCGTTTCACACCTAAAAGAGTCCATCTTGTTAGGGGGATATTTGTATTGTTTGAATATCTAATGCCTCCTAAAATTACTGCAATAGCTCAGGGGGAGCATGTCTCTTCTTTGACATTGATGTAGTAGAGGGCTCGCAAATCTCGAAAGCAGGAGGACCGTCCATCTCAGGGGGTTATGTGGACCATTGATCCAACTCCCTGTCGGAGTTTCGAGGATCGCATGTTGGAGATGTCAAAGAATATTGACATCAAGAATCCTAAAATCACAATGTGTGAAATCCCGACTGAATCTGAACCGTCAGATCAAGATGTGATCTAGACCGTCGAACCGACTCACGTCAGCAGACCACGTCAGCTAGGAACATGTGGCACAACCAGGTAATGACAAGTGTCAGACCGATTCAACATGCCAAGAACATGTAATTCACGAATCAAGGTGACACGTGGCAGTTATTTAACACATGTGATGTCAGCAGACTTACACCATGATGAAGTTTCGAGGATCGCGTGTTGGAGATGTCAAAGAAACAATGCAACAGGAATCTCGATTTCACGATATGCAAAATCATGATTTAAATCGCAGTCGTTGAATCAAGATCAAATCTGGACCGTTGATTCCAATCCATGTCGGAGTTTCGAGGATCGAGTGTTGAAGTTGTCAAAGAACATTCACCACAAAAATCTCGATTTCATGATATGCGAAATCACGATGTAATCTGAGCCGTCAGATCAAGATTTGATCTGGACCGTTGATTCCAGTCAATGGAGAGGCATCGGGGATCGAGAGTTGGACATGTCAAATATTATTGACATCGGGAATCCCGATATCGCGATATGCGAAATCGCGATTTAATCGCAGCCATTGAATAGAGATCAGATCTGGATCGTTGATCAAACTCCATATCGGAGTTTCACAAATCACGACATAGAGAGGCAAAGAACTCAATGCATCAAGAATGCTGAAATCATGAAATCGCGATTCAATCGTAGTTATTGAATCAAGATTAGATATGGACCATGGAATCATAGGACATGTGGCAAGTGATCAAAATTTCATTGACTTGGGGTCAACAGAGCATAGTGTCGAAAATCGCAAAATGCGAAATCGTGAAAGCGCCTTATGCATAAGGTTGTGGTCACAGCCCTTGGACACATCAACGAGAGATGGAGGAAAGAGATAGAGAAACCAAGCTCATTTTCGAGGATCGCGACTTGGAGAGGCAAGAACACAATGCAACAGGAATGTCGAAATGTCGAAACCAGATTTAAAGGCAAGATTAATAAAGCTCATCCAATGGCGTATATTAACCTGAAGGAGATCTGAGGGCTACTATTGCACGACATAGTGAAACTGCTAGAAACCATTGATGGTTTCTACCAGAGGATGCGAAGACACTTCGGGATGACTGACAGAGGAGGTGAAGAGTCTCTGAGAGGAATGAAGATGTTTGTGGAGGCGATTGACAGCTAATGAGCATTGAGGCCTATAACTGAAACAGAGAAGGTGAGTTCGACTGTCACAGAGAAGACGAAGAGTCTCAAACTACCAGAGAGGCTGAAGAATCTCAGTATAACATACAGTGATGTTGGACACGCAGGGAAAACCACCAGAGAAGCTGAAGAGTCACGATGATGATCAGACAAAGCACTCGAGAGGTGGAGGATAACGGCGCGAAGTCATCATGCAGAGGCATTGCGAACATTGCATGCACAAGGTGCACAGAAGCTATAAATACACGGTACAGAGAAGAGATGGGGTTGTTGTTGCTGTTGGAGTTTGTTGTGGTTGTTGTTGGTGAAGTTGATTCATGTGTGAAGAAGGAGGAGAGTGCAGCATCTGAATAGCACAGAAGAGGAACTGTGCAGTGAATGGACATGGCGCACAGAGCATAAAAAGCAGAAGAACAGACAGTGCAAGTGATGTGTGCAGAAAGGCAATGAGGCAGACAGAGCAACGAAATGTAGCAGAACAGTGATGAGTTTGGTAAGCCATTGTTGAACATCATATCACTGTAATAAGTTTCAGTAGCAAAGATTAATATTTCAGGGTGGTTGGGAGGAGCTAGGGACGACTGGTGTCCTGAAAGGTTCAAGTGGGTGCTTGAACACAGGGAGTTGGTGCTTCCTTCTATTTGGTGCTAGAGAAACCAAGGAGTTGGTGCTTCCTTCTAGTTGGTGCTAGAGAAACCAGGGAGTTGGTGCTTCCCTCTAGTGGGTGCTAGAGAAAACAGAGAGTTGGTGCTCTCAGCAACTTGCAGCTTGCAAAACTGAGGTTGTAGCCTCATTATGAGTTGGTGCTCATATGTATGATACTGTAAAGAATGTAACTATTACTTATCATATAAAGAAAAAGAGGTTTTTACCCTGCATGGGTTTCCTCGGGAAATATATGTCTCTGTGTTTCTCTTATATGTGACTGATGTTGAATGTGCCATTGTCTATTTCCTTGCATTAATGTGATCATCATTCAGTGTTTCTGCAAAGAGTTTGAAAGAAGCATAATTGTTTAAGCACTGTAACAATTGATTCACCCCCCCCCCTCTCAGTTGTCCAACACTACACATATAATATATTATCAAGGAAAAAACAAGCTACATGAAATTTGGACATTTGAACAAAAATTTACAAGTTAAATGAGTACATCAATAAAAAAAAAACATACTGACCTTGCAAGTTCAAAATCCAAGCTATGTAGTTCGATAATTGGATTTGTTCAACTGGTGGGTGATGGAAAAAATAAACAACTCAAACAAAGGCTAAGAACAGTGTCACAACTATAGCAATTGTGTCTCAAAGTCTCTTAAAGTTAGGCTTATATAGATCAAGTAGTCAACTAGCCGTTAACACTGACCACTGAGATAGGCAAAATTTTCGTTGCTATTGCCACGAACTTTCATGGCAATAGCGACGAATATTCCAACCAGGTTAAAATAACCTTTTTTTCGATATTGAGATGAACTTTAGTGGCAATATCGACGAAAATCCCACCCTATTTAAAAAAAAAAGATGAAACTAATGGAAACGTGGAAATTTTACATGGAATAATCTGCCCATATGTAGTAGTGCCTATAATCACACTCAAAATAGTGATACAATTTAAATATATATAAGTACATACCTCTGGAAGTATCGACAAGAAGTGGTACCATCCAACAGTGGCGGAAAGCAATGACAAACCTTAAAACTTCAAAGGTGCTCCAACTTGTAATCTAAAGATAGTTGGAGATGCGCTAGGGTAAGGAGCACTAGGAAAACCAAAGATTATTCCCAACACTTCACAGAACCTTTCACTGCAACTGGTGTTGGCACTGCAATTGGTGTTGCAACTGGCACTGCAACTAGTGCTACAACTAGCATTGTAACTGGTGTTGGCACTGCAGCTGCAACTAGCACTGCAGACCTGGGGTTTTATGAGGAAACCCTAATTTCTCAAATTCATAAATTTACATATTTGATCCAGGGAAGAGATGCGCCCTACTTAAGATACCTTCTTAGTGATTTTAGTATGTGCTCAATGAGCTTGACAATGGGGGAAACTGAGGATCTTCCTTCCAGTGGTTAGATCATTACAAAGGAAACCAGCTCTGATACCATGTTGAAATTTTTGTATGCTCATTTAACCATAGAAAATGTCACATCATTGTCACCCAACCATAGTCATTCACATATGCCACCCCCGAGCACACTAACCTTTACTTAGAATAATTTTAGCAAGCCTACTCTAGAACCAACAAATAAACCCTATCTTCTAACTGCAGCAGCAACTCAAGACAAGTAGAGTGCTCCTTCTCCAAGGGTAGCGCACAAGAGAGAGTCTCCAGATCCATAGAACAAGTACCATACACAACTACAGCAGTTGTAGCTGCACTACTCTCTCATACTTGTGCCATACTTAGAAAGAATATCACCAAGAGTATCACCAAGAGAATCACCAAGAATATCACTTGATAGTACTAGAGAGAGACCAAGACCAAGAGATGACCATATGCCCTTATTCCTCCTTACAGCTGTAGTTGCAGCTGCAACTGTAGCTCTCCACAAGACTTGGACTCTGGCTGGATGTACAAATGAGCTAAAATGTCCTCAATTTATATTAATCTATCCACTGAATTTTCTGGTTGTGCTGACTTGACTTTCTGGTAATTATATTTTTTATTTATCTTTTTGTTGTAGAGTCGACTTGTCTTTTTGGAAGATAATATTCTAATATTATTTATTTTTCTAGGCCAACTTTTCTTCTAGGGTTTTCACACATCTGTTTAATGGTTCACTTGCTTCCAGAATATTCTATTCTAAGTCATAAGTTACACATGGAGATTAATACCTCCCGCAGCTACCAAAACATCAACAGTTTTAAGATGAAAGACTATATAAGCCATGTGCTACTCATTTTTCAGTATGGAGTTAAGCTAAGTAAAACTTGTCAGTATTCCAAAGTCGATGTTACTCTCTATCTGGTAGACATAATTATTTATCTCACTCATTATCAACCTGACATTTCTTTTGTTGTTAGTGTGGTTTCTCGGTTTATGCAGGATCCCAGAGAAAGTCACTGGAGATTTTTCAAAATGATTGTTCGTTATCTCAATGATACCACTCATCTTGGTATCAAATATTGTTGAAGTTTAGATTCGTTGGTCAGCTTCACTGACTCCAACTAGGAAAGGGACAGTGATGATTGGAAGTCCACTTATGGCTATGTGTTTCACTTCAGCACTGGACCATTGGTTTGGTCATGCAAGAAACATAATATAGTCTCTATGTTGACCACAAAAGATGAGTATCGTGGTGTCGTTCATGCAGGAACATAGGCAGTATGGATCTGACAACTCTTGGGTGAACTTGGGTTCCCTGTATAGACCTTGACTACACTCTATTGTGACAATCAATATGTGATTCATGTTACTGACAATCCCGTTGCACACAAAAAAATGAAGCATGTCGAGCTCCATGCTCATTATTTTAGATGATTAGTTCAAGAGAAAGTTGTCACTCTTGTCTATTGCAACACAAATGATCATATTGTTGATATATTTACCAAACCTTTATCTTAATCTAATTTTATCAAGATTCATACTATGTTTGGGTTTCAGGAAGTTGCAATTATTGGGGGGGTGTTCTGCTACCTTAATTTCACCTCCTGAATCTCCAAAGTCGTGTGTTGATGAAAGGGTGTTGAAACCTTAGGGTTTGATGGTCCATCACACTTCTCATGGAATAAGTCAATTGAGCAGTCGACCAACAACTGGAGATAGACAGTCGGGCAATCGATCGGAAGTAAACATCAGTTGGTCAAGTAGTCAACTAATCTATCGGTCGGACAATAGACTAGTAGTCAAAGACAATCGATCAATGGATCGACCAACTGAGTAATCGACTACAAGTTGAACACATGGACAGTTAGGTCGAGAAACCTTGACGGGTTGACTGGATAGCGTGGATTTGACATAATCAAGTCTAACCACCAATGATTGTATGTGACCAACGTAGATCCATCTTGAACCCAAATCTATCAAGCACTGAGAGGAATCAAATTTCTTAATGTGTAAATTTTAATTTATATATTGTTATCTAAATATCTACTTAAGCAATTATTTAATTTTCTCCATACTGGGCTGTAGAGCACCTCTCTACTCTCAGTGCAACAATATCTTCTTGATTTCTAGGAAATTGGTTAGATCTTTAGACTATAAATAGAGGACCTGATGGGTCATTATAAAATGGTTGAAATGCAAGACATTGTTTTCAATATGAATTGTGATGCTCTTGTCACAATGTATTGTGCGTAAGTGTTGTAACAGTGTCTTTAGACACCACCAATCTTTTTTGAAGTTACTTCTCTTTGATTATCTGTAGTTTTTTGTATTTGTTTTTTATCAGATATCCCCAACATTCTTGACCCTTTTAAGCTTTGCAGATTTGTTGAGTATGCCATATTATGATCATTAAAGATTACCTTAACACGAATCAACCTATATTTATATTCGATTATTTTTCCTAACCCCTTTGCTTCTACAAGGTAAATTGTTTCAATTTGTGACTTATTTTTGTTGGGTATGTGTTATATTCTTTGCAAAAGTAGTAGTGTCTGAGCGTCTGTTCCGGGTTAGAGGGGGGGTGTAGCAGGGCGGAACCCCCCGTGCGGGGGTTCAGGGGCAGCGCCCCTAAGAAAAAAAAAATTGCCTCAGGGCCGCATTATATTTAGGTGGTTTTTCGGCACATGGTTTATTTGTCGATGGTTTTCTATTTCCGGTTAAGGAATTAGGGTTTTTGACTAATCCAGGTCATTGGGTTAGGGATTTGGATGCCGCTAGATCCTATATGTATTTTGTATTGTGAACATTGTAACATGATGAATAATATAGAATATGTTGGTTTTCCCGATTTGGGTTTCCAGGGGAAAAATCTCTGTGTAATGTTTGCATTTGCCATTGTATATTTTCTGTTCTTTTTCTGAATATCTGTTTGCAGTAGATAACGTACAAGGTTAGAATTTGCATTTGGTATCATAGTTTTATTGGCTTCAGGGGGACGCCTTTGTGGTCAAGGGTTTGGCTTGGGACTGTGATAAGCCTTGTTACAGTGGGAGATCTGCAGTATTTCTTTTTCAGGTGAAAAGAAATGGAAAGCAATTCAAAGATGGAGATCAAGAAGTTTGATGGGAAAAGTTTTGAGTTGTGGAAGCTCAAGATGGAAGATCTATTGGTGGAAAGAGATCAGTGGATCGTGGTAGATCGAGGTACTACACCTACAGGAACTTTTGCAGATGACTAGAAAAAGTTGGATCGAAATGCAAAGAGCACAATATGACTGTGTCTCTTCGATTCAGTATTACTAAATGTGTTAGAGCAAGTTACAGCCAAGGATTTATGGGAAAAGTTGGGGAAGTTGTATCAGTCTAAGTCCCTGGTAAATAAATTATTCTTGAGAAAGAAGTTGTATAACCTGAGGATGAGAGATGGAGACTTGGTGGCAGAGCATTTGAATGCCTTCAATACTGTGGTAATTCAGTTAGTATCTGTTGAGATTAAAATTTCATATGAATATAATTGTATCAATTTACTGTGTTCTTTACCAGACTCGTGGGATAGTTTGGTTGTGGCCATAGGTAGTAATACAACTTCCTTGAAGTTTGAAGAAGTAGTCTCATCCTTATTGTCGGAGGAGATGAGACGAAAGAATATGGAAGGACAGAGCACAAATGCATTATTTTCAAGAGGACGTTCCTAGGAAAGGAATAGATCTAATTTATCAAGTGGGAGATCTAAGTCTAAGGGTAGATCTAAATCTCCCAGAAAGTTTGTAAGGTTGGAGATGTGGAAAAGAAGGGCACTACAAGAAGCAATGTAGATCCAAGGTTGAGAAAAAGAAGGGATCTAAAGAATCTCATTCTACAGAAGAAAATACCTCCAAGGAAGAAGGAGGGGATGTGTACTTGGCTTCTTCAAGCACACATATAGATCATGAGGCATGGTTGGTTGACTCTGGTGCATCCTTTCATATGACTCCCCACAGGGAGTGGTTCTGCGAATATGAAAGGAATGATGGAGGAAATGTATTCTTAGGTAATGATTCGACAACCAGAATCATAGGAAGAGGAAGAGTCAAGTTGAGGCTCATAGATGGAAGGATTAGAACACTGCCTGGTGTTCTGCACATCCCAGGTTTGGCCAGAAATTTGATTTATGTAAGCAAAATGGATGATGCAGGGGTAAAAACAATATTTGAAAAGGAAACCTGCAGGATGGTTCAAGGAGCAATGGTGTTGCTGAGGGGAGTTCGGTTTGGAACTTTGTATAAGCTATAAAGAAGCACTATTAGTGATGGGTGTAATAGTTCAATTGTTCCTGATATTGGAGTTGAAGAAGAAAGAACTCCTACAATCTCTAGAGAAAAGGTTATGTTGTAGCATCAAATATTGGGGCATATCGGAGAGAAGGGTCTTCGACTACTACACAGTAAAGCTATGGTTGAAGGAATGTCTAACTGCTCTTTGGATTTTGATTTTTGTGAACATTGTCTATATGGGAAGAAGAATTGGGTAAGATTCCCCTCTGGTGCAACGAGGGAAGGAATTTTACAGCTAGTTCACAGTGATGTTTTTGGACCTGTGTCGATCCCATCATTGGAAAAATCTGTGTACTATGTCTCATTTATAGATGACTTCTCAAGGAAGACTTGGATATATTTCCTAGGGAAGAAATCTGAAGTCTTTGACAGGTTTAAAGAGTTTAAGGCTCTTGTAGAGAATCAAACAGAGAAAAGAATTAAAGTGTTGAGGATAGATAATGGTGGAGAGTTCCGCGGGAATGAATTTGAATAATTTTTCAAGAAGTGTGGTATAGCAAGGCAAAAAACTACTCCATATACACCTCAGCAGAATGGAGTTGCAGAAAGGATGAACAGGACACTGATGGAAAAGGCAAGGTGCATGCTCAGTGGTGTCAGGTTAGGGAAAGAATTTTGGGCAGAGGCAATGGGTATTGCATGTTACCTGGTCAACAGATCACCCTCATCAGCGTTGGACGACAAGACTCCACAAGAGGTATGGACTGGTAAGGAACCTTCTCTCACACATCTCAAGGTTTTTGGATGCGATGCATATGTTCATGTTCCAAAGGAAAACAGGAGTAAGATGGATAAGAAGGTTGAAAAGTGTATCTTTATTGGATATAAAGATGGTCTCAAAGGTTATAAGCTTTGGAACCCATAAACTAAGAAGGTAGGGTATAGTCGAGATGTGATATTTAGATACATGAAGGATGTTGTTAAACAGGAAGTCCTACCAAGTAAGGAAGAACCAGAGAAGATAGAGTTTGATTTAAAGGATGATGAATCAGACTCTACAGAAGAACATGAATCATAAGAAGAAGATCCTCATACTCCAATATTTAGGAGATTGGATCGAGAAAGAAGAAAACTTGAAAGGTATAGTCCATCTTATTTCCGTTCAAAATTTTCTTTGTCTATTACTGATGATGATCCTAGAAATGTCAGGGAGGAAGTGGATTCAGAGGATGGAAATATCTGGAAAAGGGCCATGGACGAAGAAATGACATCTTTGGATAAGAATGAGGCTTGGGATCCAGTGGAGTTGCCAACTGGAAGAAAGCCCATTGGTAGCAAATGGGTATTTAAAAAGAAGCTGAATGCAGAAGGAAAAGTGGAGAAATACAAAGCTTAGTTAGTAGCAAAGGGTTATTCCCAGGTTGAAGGAATTGATTTTGGTGAGATTTTCTCCTGTTGCCAAGTTAACCTCCATAAGATTTATGTTATCTGTTGCTGCTACATTTGATTTTGAAATAGAAAAAATGGATGTGAAGACAACATTCCTACATGGGGATCTGGAAGAAGAAATCTATATGAAGCAGCCAGAAGGTTATGCTATGAAGGGAAAGAAGGCGCTGGTATGCAAGCTGAAAAAGTCCTTGTATGGTTTAAAACAATCTCCGAGGATGTGGTATCAAAAATTTGATACTTATATGCTGGGACTTGGCTTCACAAGAAACAAAGAGGATCACTATGTGTATTTTAAATTAATTGGTGATCATTTGATTTATTTGGTCTTGTATGTGGATGACATGTTGATAGGAAACAAGAAGGAAATTATCCAGGATGTGAAAACTCAGTTGTCCTCTAAATTTGACATGAAGAATCCCAGTGCTTCAAATTTCATTTTGGGCATGGAAATTAAAAGAGATCGGAAAAAGATGAAACTCTGGTTAAATCAGAGAAAATATGTCGAGACAATATTGCAGAGATTTAATATGCAAGAATGTAAACCGGTCAAGGTTCTTATTCATGTTGGTGTAAAATTATCTGCGGATGACTTTCCCAAGACACATGAAGAAGAGGAGGACATGTCTCATGTTCCATATGTGAGTGCAATTGGTAGTTTGATGTATGCATTCGTCTATACGAGATCAGACATTGCACTTGCAGTGGGAGTTTTGAGCAGGTGTATGTCAAAATCAGGGAAGGAGCATTGGACAACAGTAAAAAGGGTTTTCAGGTATTTGCGTGGCACTACTAGCTACGGATTGTGTTGCGAAGGAAGACCAGAANGAATTAGACAGAGTGGTGGATATACATGGCTTTGTGGATGCAAATTGGGCTGGAGATCTGGATCGTAGGAGATCTACAAGTGGGTATGTGTTTAACCTATTTGGAGGAGCTATAAGTTGGATGAGAAAAAGACAGGCTGTAGTGGCACTTTCAACTACAGAAGTTGAATACATGGCAACCACTTATGCAAGTAAGGAAACAATATGGTTACAAAGATTGTGTTCAGGTATTGGGTTGGTACAACACACTGTAAGGATATAGTGTGACAGTCAAAGAGCAATTTTTCTGGCGAAGAACCCAGCTTATCATTCAAAGACAAAGCATATTGATATTCAATATCACTTTTGTGAGAGACATGATTGAAGAAAAGAAAATATCACTGATGAAGGCGAACACTTTTAAGATTGTTGCGGATTCATTAACAAAATCTGTGAGCACTGAGAAGTTCTCTTAGTGTAGAGGATCCATGGGCATAGCTACCTTGGATTGGTGACTATGTAACCCTGTAACCCCCTATATGCAAAGAAAACAAGAAGTGGGAGAATGTTGGGTTTGTGTTATATTCTTTGCACGAGTAGTAGTTTCTGAGCATTTGCGTCGGGTGAGTAGGGGGGCGGAGTCCTCCGCGCGAGGGTTCGGGGGTAGCGCCCTCGAGAAAAAAAAAATTCTACATCAGGACCGCATTTTTCTGCCTCGGGACCGCATTATATTTAGGTGGTTTTTTGGCACATGGTTTCTTTGCCGATGGTTTTCTATTTCCAATTAAGGAATTAGGGTTTTGGACTAATCTAGGTCATTGGGTTAGGGCTTTGGATGTCGTTGGCTCCTATATGTATTTTGTATTGTAAACATTGTAACATGATGAATAATATAGAATATGTTTTATGGGTTTCCAGGGGAAAAATCTCTGTGTAATGTTTGTATTTGCCATTGTATCTTTTCTGTTCTTTTTATGAATATCTGTTTGCAGTAGATATTGTTCAAGGTTAGAATTTACAATTTTTTAGTTTTTATTTTACTATTGTTATCTTGTCCTTGTTTTTCTCATCTTTTTCTTTATACCAAAAACAATGAGGTTCAAGGCTCTTTTGTTACACTCATGATCCAACTCAATTAGCTTATTCATTTATTCTTTGAAGGGTTTGATATCTAAATTATTTTCCAAACTATTTATTTAGGGCCAAATTGTTAATTAGTTTTTCTTCTAATTATTTAATCTTGTCTCCCACTTTACAATTTTCTTCCACCTCTCCTTCTTGAATTGATTATTTCTTTTCTTGGTTTTGTTTTTCCATTTCTTGTAATATAATCTCAATTTGCTGCAAGTCTCAAACCTTAATATTTTATTGTTTATGTGTATGAATCTTGTTTTCTAAGACTCTGAATTTGTTATCAAACACTCTGTATAATTCTCTTTGAAGTTTGGCTTCTCTATCTTCTCTTCATTTTATAAATGATTCTATATGTTCATAAAGATTATCGCAAAAAATAAACAGCCTACATTCATTGTAAACTCGAATTTACCAAGCTCACTAAATTATTTCATTCCATGTCAAGTTTAATTAAATGACTTTATTATTATTATTATTATTTAATGGACTTTATCTTTTTTCTTGGTTGTTTTAAATGTATACTAACACTTCATCACAGTAAGGATTTGACATCTCCTCCATACATAAAATAAGAAAATAAACTTGTACACAAATTGTGGGCAATGTTTGTGCACCTAAATTAGGGCAAGGTTTGAACGGTGACAAAAATAACCAGAACAAATCTCAAATATACTTCATCACAGCCGTATAATTCACCGCAGATCCGTTCCAATATGGTTCCCAGGTATAGAGCTTATATTACCACGTATTATCAGATTCATGCGTTGATTTCACACCAGATCTTGAATAAAGATTGTGGTAGAATCGTCATGGAAAATCAGAACTTATATCACCCCAGAGTCTGTATGGCCGCAGAGTTTATACTATACCTCAGGGAACTTATATCACCGCCAAAACCATGGACTTTAACCTTAGAATCACCGCGGATAATCAGAATCACCGCTCAGTTCAAAACACAGTTGACCGCGGACTTAACCCAAAAATCTCCGTAGAGTTCAAATCAGAAACACCGCGGACTGTAACCCGCAGAGTTCACACCGCAAAATTGATATGTTGGCAGCTGTTCTAGTTGAAATTAACTCAGATCGGGAAAATTGCTAGGTTATATACATCAAGCAGCTCCTTCAAATGCAATTTGGAAGTTAGATTCTACAGGCAACACAAGAAATGCATCACTCACTATCTCACTTCCAAAGACACAAATTGTAGATAGCAACTAGACCTTCTCGGTCATTCTACCTTTGGAACCCTTACAATTCCTTAATGTCAATGCTACAAAACTGGCCGAGGCCTAAAGAGAAAGAGTAATTCAAACTCAGCAAAAACGTGAAAAGAAAATCACAGATTGGCAAATTCTTTTATTTTTTGGTTTATTTTCATCAAGCGGACCAGTCAAAATCTTCGACCTGTGAAAAATTCATGTGGGATAAGGGGTCATAGCTCCCCTTAGTCAGCAGAGATTCCCCAAATCCAGAAGGAACTTTGTCGAAAGTCAGAATTCCACATCATTTATAGGAATTTTGACTCTTTGGTGTTTGGGATTTTGGCCATTTTTAGATGACACAAATTGTCTAATTTAGGACATCATTTATAGAGAATTTTGACCAGATAAGAAGAGAAAATGAATGCCTTAAATTTTGAAGTTCTTCACCCTTCACTACTGTCGTCAATTCAAAGATTAACTTCCCCAACAAAAGATTATTTGGTGGTTAAATGTTTAAATTCGGTAGTTCTTGGTCTTTGAAGAATGGCCAGACAAGAAAAAAAAATGAATGCCTTTATTTCAAAAGTTCTTCACCCTTTTCACAACTGTTGTCAATTCAAAGATTAACTTCTTCCAACAATAGATCATCGGGATGGCCAAGTGTCTTGTCTGGAAGAAGCTTTGGTTTTCCAGCATAATGGCTTCAGTGGACCAGTTTTATCTGCAAATATAGATTCAAACTAAATAGTTGCTTCAAATATAATGCATGCTCCCAGACGAACAAAATCCGTGTCCTGCTACATATACAACATGAATATGGATGATAAAACATTGGAAATTTTGTAAAATTGCCAATGCTTAAAACAATTAAGGTGTAAGAGATATATAATATTCAGAAGATGTAAGTCAGTTTTACAGGAGCTGAATCCGCAATAAAGTGTAAAATCAATAGCAAGGAAAATATTAAGTTAATAGATTGGTTGGATATAAATTTGCTATGGAATTATAAATGCTAGGTTTCTTATATTTAGAACATTCACCAATCATTTATACTCTTATAACAATAGTCCCTTGAAGTTGATCTACACAATCATTTTTAATTGACCTGCCAACACCTCTCGTCTCATATGATTGTCAGGGCTAAAGCCTAAATCTTATTAAAAAGAAAAATACTGCTTGAAGAAAGCTTACATATATTAACTTGACATTTGTTAATAAACAAATGACTAAAAATACAAATAAACGAAAAACTTCATTGTCGATTTTGTCTGCATGAGCAGACAGAACAGGCACCAATCCATGACATACTAAATACAATGCTCTGTATCTTCTTTTCATGGGAATTGATGCCTGTAATCACAAAACTAATACTATATTGCTTGGCTTACGAACCAAAGCACAGAGTGACCAGAGATTCAAAAAAACCTCAATCTTTGATGAGCCATCAACTTGAATCTCAAAGAAAACTTATTTTTCTCCAGCCTAAATAATGTAGTTGTACAAAGATATCTTCCATCATGCTGGAATTTATTATTGATAAGCATTGAAATCATTCCACGATATGGACTTTGCTCTTTTGTGATTAGGAATATGGAATCTGGGCTCCTTGGGGATGGTTGGAAGCTTTGATGATCTGTTCAAGTCATAATCACAAGAGGCTCTTAGACAGCTTGTTTACAGAAACATAAACATCTTGCTTAGTACTATAAGAAACCATACCTTTTAGGAATGAAAGGGCGGTCAAAGAAGGGCATGGGTTGAGCACGCGGAACCAACTCTTTTCTCAGCCTCTTGATCTCCTCTTCTTCGGCTAACTGTTGAACTCAGTTGTCAAATGCATGCATCACTATGCTAATCTATAGGTATCAGAATAAGATACACAACAACAAAACAACACAAGAATACATACCTTCTGCAGTCTCTCCTGTTCTAGTCTTTCTTGCTCTATGGCTTTGAGTCTTTCTGAGATCTGATTGATTCACCACAGAAGATGATTAAAGGCTATGTAAATTTAAAGGGCATTACAATCCATACAAAGAAAAAAATTATGCCTTACAATGTGATCAAATTCAGCACGGTCAACTGCCCTTATTTCGGTGTGAAGCTTCACATCCAATGGTTTAGTGTTTTCTTTCACAGGGGGCTTTATCAAACACTGTCATTCCAACACATGCAAAAGATTCAGATTTCAGAATGATGCCCAGAGATTCTTTATCAATACAAATATACAAAATTTGGATGTCAGTAAACATATATCTTTAATTCAACAGTAAGTACCTCTGGCTCATCTGTTGTCCATGGCAACCCTTGAGCGATTGGAATTCGAAGTTTTTCCTCCTCAGTGAGCATCTCCCGGAGCTTCTTCATGAACTCTCTCTCTTTCATTAGGCCTCTTTGCTGCAAGTTTTTAGAGCTCATTACATAATGGAAATTTATTGCTATTTTGGTTAAATTCAGAGAAGGCCAGGTAAATGTATTTATTTCCAGGCAAAGAGAAATCAATAACAAGATTATTAGCAAGGCTGCAGAGCATGCATTACAAGCTAAGAACAAGAGTATGGAACATGCACAATACTAAATACCATTAAATTCAAACCTTGCTAGATTGTTGATCTGGTTATTAGTATGGGTGTTTAAGAGATTTTGCCACACCCCTATTAGACTAGAACACTCACACATGCAACAATCAACACAATTCCATGGGCATGGTTAATGTAACTGGAGGACTCGGCTTACTGTAGCTCCCTTAACATTACCTTACATAATTGTGTCAAACAGGTAACAAGAGGAATAAAACAGTTGTTAGTCATAGACAGGAATCAGGATATGTCCAACTGTTTACAGGAGGAAACAGATCAAATTTGCAAAGCTAGTTCTAGGGAACCTTACAAGGAAATCATTGAAAACAATTATAGGGAAGTCAAGCAAGTTCTAAACCACAGATGGGGTTGAAATGAAAGGGAAGGAAAGACCGTTATATTCCTAATGATCTCCTCTGATACAGTACATGCCTACATTATAAATAAATGTGAATGTTCTTAAACAAGAAGTGATCAAGGAACACTACATAAAGCTAACATGTGTGAGGCTTGAATTACCCACAAAAACTGAACAAATTGGCAGAGTTTTGTGTTTGCATTTTACCTCCGTTTGGAGCTTGAAAGGTTGTGCAGCGGTGACCTTAAGTTGCTTCTTCCATTGCTGCATGCCACTTCTCCCTAGAGATCCTTGTCCACTGGAATCCAAGCTCTGAAAAAAAACACAATGTTACAATTGTCAGAGGTCACATCATGTTCACATATTCAGACAAACTGATGCACAAACAGTAAAACTATGAGTCATGGGAGGAGAGTGTGTCAAGTTAACATTGCAGAATGCCAAGGCTTCAGTAAATTTTAAGGACAAATCATGCAAACCCACTGGGTTTTCACACTCGGCACCTCACCCACCATCAGGTTTTTTATGCTGATCTCAGGGAATCTATAGTACTACACCATCCCAAGTGCTCTTAAATGCAGAGTTCCGACAGACTCCAGTGCATTAACACTGGTATGACTGCACCCATGGATACTGACATGCATGCACAGACTCACAAACATACCAACAGAATAGGGGAAGAGGAGATGTCACCATACCCCTTTGGTGCCTCTTCTTCTGCTCCCAGAACTGCACAATTAAAACAAACAAATAAATTTCTGTTTTCAGATATTACAGAAAAGGTCTGACACCAACAAGTAAATAAGCTAATGCAAGGACAACACTGAAGAGAACATAGAGGAGAGAAATGGACATAGTAACCTGCTTCCACTTCTTCCACCTGAACAAACACTTTGAGTATCACTGTTCACAACAGAAGGTGTATCTTCAGAAACACGGAACTTGAAATCAGCATAGCTTTCAAGACATGAATCACTATTTGACCTCTTGACGTCACCAAAGCTTTCATTAGATGGACTATTATTATCCAGCTTCTCAGCCGAGGCCTGTCCCTGCATTCCAGGAAGTGCCCACTTCACAACCCTGCTCACACTCAACTCTCGCTTCTCTTCAGTGCAATCGGGAAAATTATATAGAGATCTATCCGATGGTCTAGTCCTGTAGCCTTCTGTCACCACAGTTTCCGAGTCTGGAATGCACATCAGGCTTTCAAAAGCCTTCACTAAATGCTTCACTCTTCCTCCTCCCTGTTGTGGAATGGTGCTGATTGCTTCTTCAAGCAGTTCATTTCTCATCCTCCTAGGGGCCGAGGATATATTCTGGGGTGTTGATGAAACCTTCACACAGCCATCGAAATCCTTAATACCATCTTGATAACAATGAAGTTTCTCATGCATACTGCCATCACGGAGGCCAAAATGCCCATCTCTCTCACAGTCTTCATCAATCTGAGTCGAGTCGGTACCAACTTCACCAAGTTGGGGTTCTTCATGTTTCCCTTCACTACAAAACCCATTTCTGCCCTCCTCGCCACAATGAACCTCCTCATGTTTCTCTTCCCTATAAAATCCATTTATGCTCTGTTCACCACATTGTTTCCTTTCATGTTTCCAAAACCCATTTATGCCCTCTTCAGCACATTGAATTTTCTCATTTCTGTTATCTTCATTGCACATAATATCTCCATTTTTCTCAGCAAACCCATATCTGCCATCTACATTGCATTCAAATTCATGACGTTTATCATCGTTTGGAATCTCAAAATTCACATTAGAGACTTGGGTTTTGCAGTCCTTACCTCTTCCTGTATCTTCTTCTTCTTCTGCAGAATCCGAAGGTGTTAACTGCAAATTCTCCTTGCAAAACTCCTCCTGAGAAGCCCTCAATTCCTTGGAAGCAACACAAGCACATTTCCTTGATTTATCTCCATCTGCCTTCTTTTCACTGCATTTGCATTCAGCGGGCTCCTTCTCGGGCCGATCATGCCTCTTTGCAACAAGGAATTTGCGGGGTTGAGCCTTGAAATTGACTGAACCCCAATCTGAGTAGTTAGCAGCACATCTCCTAGACTTACATGAATGAGTTCCAGAGGCAACAGCCAACGAGGGTACTTCCAAAATATTGGACTTCAGAGATCCACCAGAGCTTTTCACAGGCCCATTAGATATTTTCACACTAAAATTCGGATCACGGTTCTCTCCAGCAATGGCAGCAGAAGGAGAATTGAGCCCATTGTTAAAATCCTCTTCCTGAGACTTTTTCTTCCTATTGCGAGGACTCTTGAAACGAGGGCTGGGACTGCCCTTGTGCATATTCAATGGGGATTGCAGTCCCTTCATTGCGGGGGAGCCTGAGAAGCTCATTTTTTGCTCCAAGGCTCTGCTCTGTCAATGGCTTACGAAATGAATTCTATACCAATGTATTGTATTGATTGCTGGCCTTATTGGCTCGTTAGGCTTTCAAATTGCGAAGCCCCCTGCAACGGTCATTTAGGCAAATCTGTCGAAGGAAGAAAATTAAAATTAAAAAAGAAGTTAAAAAGCTCTGAATGCCCCTCCAAATATAGCGAGATGTGGGGACAATCTGGCAGGTTTTCCGAGATTTTGGCGGATTGGGTGGTGCCCATCACCATCAAAACTGTAATCTAATGCAATGGCCGATGCTCACTAACGGCTATATGGGCGCCTCAGGACAAACTGCTGAAGCCGCGGCCATTTTAGTTTAAAATTCTGATCATTAGTATCTCCCCCTTAAGTAATTGTTAATTAGTTTCTAAACTATTTTCTGTTTTACTAAATTGCATATTTCAGTTAATTAAAAATGTGAAAAGAAGGACAGCGACTAACGGCTATTTTGATCAAATTTCAAAGTTCATTTAATTTTAGGTGTCCCGTCATTCTCTATGGTAGGCCCAGACGCTAATTGAATGGGTAAAAATTCTCCATGGAATGCGGCCCATGCTTGAACTTTAAGACAACTATCATGGGCTGTTTTGGGGTCTCAGGTTGCTTGGTCAACCGATATTCAAATAATCTAAATGTGACATCAAATTTGGGCGCATTTCCAATGTCTCATAATTCAAAACGAGAGTGAAAGCCCAATGTGTGCACACAAGGATGGAATTTGACGGGGTCATTTGCCCGTCAAACCATCAAATTTGACGGGTTATGTAGTTTTAAATTTTTTACAGATGCTAATAGGATTGAAAATGACGAATTGGCGTTCTCTATGTCATAATGTGGTTGATTGACACTTTATAAGTAAGGTGTGAAGTAACTATCTTCTGTTATATTTTAAACTTGTATTGTTTTTTTTCTTACTAGCGTAGATTTATTTTAAACTTGGATTTATTAAGCACCGAAAGGGATCCAAATTTTTAAGGTGTAATTTTGTTTTATTTATATTTCATTCCATGTATAGGATGCATTTAATTGTTTTTTTAATTGAGTCAAATTTATTTTTATTATTGTTATTTTTTTTAATTGAACCAACTTTAATTTCTTTTGTTTTGTTTAATTAAATTGACTTTATTTTTATAATAATAATTATTATTATTTTTAATTGAGCAGATTTCATTTTTTTTTTAATTGAGCACCTCACTACCCTCTGTGCAACAATCTAATTATATTCATAATGGTAGAAAAAAGGATAGGTATTGTTCATGTCAACAATATTAAGGTGGAAGTTGAACATTTGAATAGCTTGTTGAAGGTGTTAATGTTTAAATTGGGTAGTAAAGGAAAAAAATATGGTTTTAAATTTGTTGCTCATAATCAAAGAAGAAGGTTACATTTAATGATTTTGATCTTTTCCAATTTGCCATCACTAAAATCCAATCAAAAAATTTCGATGAAATTGCAATTTTGGATTGTTTTTTACCAGTGGGCAAGGTTTAATTCTCATGAGGGATTTCCTCGAGCCATGGGGGCACCTTGAGGTAGTGGTTGAACATGTGGTTGCACCAAGAGAGATTATATTAAATAGTCTTGTGTTTGTGCACTCATAAGTGGATCAAAGCCCACCCCCATGTCCTTCAAATTTAAAACGAATTCAACAACTACAATTGTAACACACCCGACCCCTAGGTGCTCTTTTAAGGGGTGGGGTATCAGAATTTATTTTCCCTTAACTCTCTCTAGGTTCCCCTTTCACCAAAGTGCAGGTTCTTCCAAACCTATGAGCTCTTTCCTAGCCCCTTTGGAGGATTTGAACAACAGGCGCTAGCTTTCCATGCTAGGCCCCTTCCTTCATATGAACTCGTGTTGTGACCCGATGCCTACTCAAAGGGCGCTTCAAAATTTCGGGCTTCGGTCGTTTTCACTTCACCACTCGCCAATTCATCTAAACTCTGAACTGGCGAAGTTCTAAAATGATGGGAGAGGGATCGACAATCCCTTCTCCCTTTCCAGATCAACGACCCACCGAAACTTCAGGCTCAGGTGCTTCGACGAGTTCCAAAACACCTCCCCTCGAGTCTTCCGGAGTGCCAAGTCTCTAGATTGCGCGATCTTACGCCATGCATCCACAGAACATCAACGGTTCTAATTTACTTCGGGATTCTATGCTTCGGTGGATTCCCAAGTACTCACAACCACAAACCTCTGAAGTGCAATCCTTCCAGAGTGTCGATCTTCTAATACCTATCCTCTAAGATCGACAACTCAGGTGGACTTCGACCTCCGAGCCTTCGGGAGTTCTTGCCACTCCAACTCCACTTTCTTACAGATTAACTTTTCTCCGAAGTGGCAGATCTTCTGCCATGCATCCTCCTTCGCGGACAAATGAGATGACTTCGGGTCTAGCCTTCGGGAGTCATTACACCTCCACTCTTCAACTCTTTCGGAGTACTACTGCTCTGGAGTGCGGGATCTGGCGACACCTATCCTTACCAAAGAACGACTCAGATTTGTTCCGACTCCCGACTATTCAGGAGTTTTCCCCACTCTACTCTCTGCTTTCTCTGGAATGCAGGATCTCCCACCACGTGTCTCCACCTGGCGGACGACTGAGATCTGCTCAGTTACCTCGACACTTCAGTGCTTCATGCCTCTTTGCTATCTACGCATGAGATCACCCAAATATCCGAACTTCCGAAGTCCCATGAGCTTGCCACGTATCTCCAGCCTTCTGCCCTTTTGGTCTCTCCATGATGCTACACCCTGAATCCTTCAGAGTCCCAAACTCCTCGAGTCTCGGCTACATCACCAACCACTCTGGCCAACCAACAAGTACTAGGAACTGACACATAGGAGGAGGTCAGAGTGACACGTGTCATGTTTAAAAAGGGTTCATAGGGTATGTGATACGCACGAATCTGAGTGACATGTGGCACATCCATATTGGGTCCACATAACCCTAGGTGATGTCACCACTCGACACGTGCTCCTCGCTATGATACAGGCGTCCCCATGATCGAACGGTCAAGAGGAATCCCGATGGATCCTTAGATCTATAGTCCACATTACTTCACAGCTTCGGCCTTCGAGGCTTTTGACGCTACAAGGTCCTTGTTTTCCCGAGGCAGTCAATGCCAAGCTAACCTCATAGTAGATTGGACGGCTATGATAGGAGTCGAAGGGTCCCCCAAATCTATGGTCCAAGTCACATCGTGAATTCGTCCTTCAATAGTTTTGACACTACAACGTCCTTGTTCTCCCGAAGCGAGACTTCGCCGAAGTACCCTGTGCGGGTCCCTTCCTCTGAATGATCGGACGGTCGAGAGGGGCCCCAACAAACTCCTTAGATCAACGACTCACAACCTTTCGTGACTCTAACAATCGGGTATTTTTTACAGTTATGAAGTTTGACATCCCCGGGGCTTCGAGCTCCCGAAGCTCCGAGACCATCTAGAGCTAGCTCCTTTCGAACTTAGCACAGGGTTCCTAGGCCTTGGTCATATGGGACACCCAAAGATTCTTGTGGTTACACGCTTGAATCTTGGTCGAGAATTTGCTAAGGTCGTGAGCATGAGCCCTTGGTCACACAGATGAAAGGTCTGGGAAATATGCCCCCCCCCCTTGTCTACATTCTAAGGGCGTTATACCTCCTGAGCTTACGAGTTCCTTAAACAGAAAGAAGGGATGCTTCTTGTGTTTCTCCCAGATTTTAGAACTTAGAGAGTTCTCGGTCTCTGCTCGCCTCGCAGAGACTCCGTGCATGCATACACTACCTCTCTTGAGCTTAATTGACCCCTTCCTCCAAAAGGCTTAGAACGGCTGGGAACGTCAACATGCACATGTGGAACTGTGCCCAAGGTCGATGAACTCATAGTTCATTTATTTTAACTTGAGCCATCACAGAGCTTGAGCATTTACATGTACAAGTTAGACAATTCCTTACTTGCTCAAATACACAATCAAGCATAATTAAAGGGGCATAGTATAACCATTAAGAAAACATGCACATCCCTTAAACATTCATAGGATATCCAACCTTATTTCACAGTTACAGTTCAATTTACACAGAGTATGAGAACACTTATCTTTTACAAGTTGCAGCCAACTCACTGACTGTGGGTGTGCTCCTTTCCACCCAACCATAGGCTTAGAGGCATTCAATCTTAGCGCTCTGGACACCCCCATGCCAAGCCATGATATCACCAGGGAACTATCGTAGTTTCTCAGGGATTCTTTCTCTGTTTCAGCTTTTGCTCGGGTTCTGTTCCCTTCAAACTTTCAGAGATATATTTCTCTGTCATGGCATTGGCAAGGTTTATCAGATGCTCACCCAACATCAAGCTCGTGGCCTTATGTTCATCATTCGTTGGAGAGCTCTGGATGTTCTCCTCTCTATCTATATATATTTTTCCTTGTCTCTATTTTTTTTATATCTTTTCCCAGGATGGTTATCGACCTATCCTATTCCTTCTGTCATAAGGGAACTTGGGTCGGCTTGGTCTGCCAGACCCTGTGGTACTTTGGGCTGATGTTCTCCAGTCAGACCATGCTTCCATTCATGGGGGTGGTTGATTGCTCAACCACCAATCCTTTTTCATTAACTGATTTCTCTCCTTGGGATCTGGAGAGGCTCATTATCTCAACAAAGGGAGTTTTGGGTCATTTTAACTAATGAACCCTCTCTACAATATCCTCACTCTTTCCTCTAGTGATATCATGGCTAGTACTTCAAGGAATCACCCCCACAGTCAGTCATTGGTAGTTTAAACCTTAATACATTTACATTGTTCCCATGCCATAGCATAGTAATTATAATTAACGATTAATTACAAGTTGGGGGAAACAGGGGTGTTACAATTCCCTCCCCCTTAGGAACACCATCCTCGGTGTTCTTTCTTAGAAATGTTTGTCATGCCTTTCTCATTCAGCCACTTCATAAGTCTTGACCTTCTTCGTTAGTCAGGTTCTTTTTCAGACTCTTAATGTTTGTCACATGCCTTCAATAATTCTTGGACAACAAGCACATTAATCATAGTCTCATGTGAAAACATTTTTACTGCTGCATGAAATTTCTAGGAAAATTTCATAATCTAGCACAATACTTATTTGCGCAGTTTGTGGATTTGTATCCACATGGTTGTCTTGTTATCCAGGCTCACTATTTTTCTTTGACATACCCATTGTGTGCATGATCCCAATCAATAGTTTACAAGAACTATCAAAGTCTCCTCTTCCTTGCGGTCACTCACCCTCCCGGCCTAGGCTCAGGCATCCCCTTCTCTATTATACAATTCCTTGGGTGATTCATCTTTCCTTGCCAAGGTTTTCTCACACAGGAAGAAGCCCAGAGACTTTATTGAGCCTTACAGTTGAGGCATCCCTCAGACTTGCTCTATTGAGGCATCCCTCTGGTTTGTGTTATCTCAACACAACATATTCCAGGCAATCATGGTTTACCACGGGGTTCTCATGGCTCAGCAATGGCCTCCTTCATGCTTTTCAGCTGGATAGCCTTCATCTGTCCTTTCTGGACAGATCTTTTCTTTTCACCTATATCACAAGTATACATAATTCATGAGACATCATCACAATTCTAAATTTCATGATTTTATTGTAAACCTGTCACCCACAAATTTTCCAATTTCTTCATTTATTTTCAAATCTGTTCCACACAGAACCAGATTTAAAAGCATGGGACTTTCCTCTCCATATTAGTTTATCTCAACAAGAAATCGGTCTTCCTTATGGGCTTACAACATTGCCATATCCAAGACTCTTTCTTCTTGCAAGTCAACTTTCCTCAGCCAAACAAATTATTAGTTTTCATGCACACTATATTTTCATACAATGCATACTAACAGTCCAAGTCATTTTCATCTATTTAGGGTGTATAAAGAAAAAAAGAAATATTATTATTATGTAAGCATCATGTCAACATACTAAATTTTCCAAGTGCAATTCAAATATTAAATGACTTTAATCAATGTGCCAATGTTCATGGCCATATTCATACCCAATGCACCCTCGCATTGATCTTCAAGTTGCCACACATGGTGACAAGCACTCTTCCATGGTGTGTTGGAGCTTAGCCAAGCTCTTCACCACATCACTTATTCATTCTTGTTCATCATTGCAACCAGACTTTGCTTCCTGCTATAGGTTGGTTATGATACAAAGTCGACACATATGAAACTATAAGTTTCTCTTGAATGCACCCAAACATCCTTTCCTCATTAGTAACCAAGGTGTCCACACTCATGGTCACCCAAATTTTCTTTCCTTTGACATCCATACAATGTAAGTAAAATTTTCGGAAGGTCTTCCTTCCTCAATGGAAGGGTCATTGTCTTCCTCTCATGCAAACATGCATTTCCTCAAAGCAATTCCATGCAATGTGCTAACTATGAGAACCTGTATTCCCATAGAACCAGTCCCCGCGACCACAATCTAACGTAGAGTGCTAAACTCTATCTTCCTTGACTGGCCCGGAGGAACTCCATTTTCTCTCCATGAGACCAAGAGTTGTGACCTTAGCTCTATTCTTTTTGGCGCTATCCTTTCAGCTCATGTGTCTAGGCGCTATGATCCTGGCTAAACCCCTTACTTGCAAATCGACGATGTAGATCCATATTTCCCCAGGTCTAACGGCTGCAAGGGATTGTAGAATCTCAACTAGCTCACAATTTAATTCTTCTTTCGACCCCTGCAATGAATATGGGTCGTTCGATCTATGATCGGATCCCAAACTCAAAACAACGCTATATTGAATTTAAATTACGGGTACAAGTCTCGACGTTAACCTGTGTGCATATGCAATCTCTGCAATGATCGCAGGTCATCGATCTTAGCCATCGATCGATTTAAACCACACGATATCCAGATAATAATAATTCCAACACAGAAGTGTTTGATCAAGAATTTAGGTTGATACAAAGCTTCGATGTGCTAAATTCAACCACAAAACCCAATCACAGTACTAGTTTTACTCGACATTAATGCATGTGTTCCTTGCAGGTTCTCCCACCGATCATTCACAAATCGGTGATTCACAATGATTGTGGAATCCCAATATGCTCGCTCTCTATCGAAGAGTTCAATCTCCACAATATGAAAAGTGCTCGCCCGACTCTTTTAATCGTGGTCATTGATTCTCCACCCCGACGAGATCAACGGTGTGGGTTGATTGCGGGCTGTGAACTAGCACACCTGTAAATTTCACCTTCACGCTCCGTAATGATTCCCGACCGTCAATCGAATCGAATGACTGGTGTTTGATCCGTTAAATCCAGTGGATAGTGAATTCAATTTGACAACTGGAATTGATCTTCCCTCCGATAAGCGACTCACATTCATCTCCTCTGTCAGGTTCTTGAGTATCCTGATTCGATCAAGGTTTTCTTCCTGAATCTTACTCTACTTGGGTATCTGAGGCATACAACTTCCTTTTCTTAACATGGCTTCAACCAAGCCTATTCAATCAAACGTACTCATTTATTCATTCATTATTCTTCTATTCATTACATGATGCTTTCAAAATGTAATCCAGGATTCTTATATATATATAGCTCACTGCTTAGTTTCTCAACAGTTATTAAGGTTGTGACTCTAACTTCCTGATAGAGTTTTCACACAGTTCTTCCACAGGGAACTCCCTTAGCATGAAACTTCCTTATTGCATGTCCATCACTATCTGTGATGGTCTCAACCTTGAGTTAGCTTTAGTTGTTTACCAAATATTCCATAAGGAATATAAACATGCATCTTTGTCATGCACCCAAATTATGTATCCATACATATCATGGTTTTGTTAACTTACATCCATGATGTACTTAACCATATGCATAGTCAAAAGTCTTTGTAGCTTCCATGGGTATATTTCACAGCCTACATACATATCTATTATAAAATTAGTCAACTCATGATTGTTCAAAATCATTCTCATGTGATCCTCAAAGGTAGAATCATTTGCCTCTTATGATGACAACAAAGCATTCTTGCTCGTCCACTCTTTCTTCTATTTATACTAGTATTTCTTGAGGGAATGGAGCACATTCCCCTTAAGCCATCATTCAAAGAAAAACTTTCATGACTCTTCAAAATGGAGTCAACCATGCATCCATGGTGTTCTCTTAATATTGACAGGTGCAATTCTTGCCTTACATATCACTCATCAAGGAAACCATATTGTGTCTTTAGTATATATTTATCCCTGCATCATGCATGTGCATCACTTGCACATTTAATATATTTCATACCTTATTGGTATTAATATCATTCTTCATGTCAAGAAGCCTCACAATGCATTAACCCATTAATTTAAACACATACAAACCTTGCTAAACATTCATCATTCAAGCTCATTGCTTGCACCCTTCCCATGTCATACATGCACATGGACATATCAGACTTCTAGATCCTCCTCCAGGGATATTGTTGACATCCTTATGACAAGCCTCATAGGGACACTCAACACTGAGCTTCCCTCTCAATTGAGAGGTTGCAGTCATTCACAAGATATCCACCTGGCAGTTTAACAGACACAGTCATAACTATGTTTCCCTTTCTATGTGATAACAACTAGCAAAAAAAAACTCTTGCCTCAATTTTCATGAAAACATTATCCAACTTATAAATACAATATGGGCGATTAAGACTATGCCCAAGGTAACAAGACAACCAATTTGGCTTCCAACGGGTCTTGATCAACAAATCTCTCAATCAAGGAGATCCTTGTCTAAATTCCCTTCCTTAGGGTCCAACTATACATGTATGGCTACCTGTTGATATTATGGTAGCTGCGGGAGGTATTTACCTCCACGTGTAAACTTGACGAGAATAAAATATTCTGGGAAGCAAGAAGAAACTCTAATGAGTTGGCTAATAACCCTAGAAGGCATGTCGACTCAAGAAGATAACTTGTATTAAGTTATTAGCCTCCAAGAGAAGAAGTCGGCCAGAAGAAATAATATATACTAAACAGATAGATACCCAGAATGAGAATTTGGCCCAGTCAGTTAGCCAAAATTACTATAAATACAGGAGGCCAGTCTTCATTCTGGCAGGCAGTCTCAGAGTTGTAGAGCAGCACTTGTGCGCACTGCAGTGCCTAGGTTTGTGCGCAAGTTTGGAGGAGAGCTTCCATTGTAGTTGTTGTAGCTAGCAGATCATGTTTGGCTTGGACTATCTCTTGGTTAGGGTTTGGAATATCTGATAAGATCTTGTTGGTGTGCTATCCTTGGGGAAAGGAGCGCTACCCTTTGTTTGGTTATCTAGCCTAGGTTTTTCTTCCAGAGTGATTCTCTGTCAAGGTTAAGGTGCTCGGAGGGTGGCTTCGGCCTATGGTTGGGTAACAATAGCGATATTGTCAATGGTAAAATGAGCACATCCATTATATTCTATCAAGTTATGGGCCCACACCTCCTTCATTTAGTCTAACTGTTGGAAGGAAACATAGTCGTAAGGATATTAAGCTCGTTGAAGAACCGTCGCTAGGGTTTCTAGCAGGAGCAATCACCATAGCACTATCGCTAGGGTTACTAGCAGGTGCAGTTGCAGAAACCCTAATCCTCTCGTTGAGGCACCTTAAGTGAAGGGATTGACCTAATTTTCAAATAGATCAATGTTCCCTAGCCTAGCACATCTCCTGGTACTCTCAGCAAGCCAAGACATCAAGTTTGAGTTTTTGGTCAGATCTAGGGTTGACCAAGTCAAAGCAGCCATGACTTACTCTATGAAGTCAGAAAAAAATTTAGACAGAGCTTCTAACTTCAGAGCGTAGAAGACAAGGATTGACCTCATCCTTGCCAAGAATAAAAGTGTTGGATATCGTGAAAGGAAAGATCGTGGAACCAGAGTTTGAAGAAGGAAAAGAGAAGGAACCACAAAACATTGCAGTTATGGAGAAGTTCAAAGATGGTGACATCAATTCCATGAGTATCATAGTGGACTCTATAAAAGACCACTTGATACCCTACATCTCCCATCTTGACTCATTGAAGAAGATGTATGATTCCCTAACAAACCTCTTCTCAGTCAGAAACATTGGACAAATAATGAGTCTAAAGAATGAGCTGTGTGACATGAAGATGAATGATGATGATAGCATAACATCATACTTTGTGAGGATCTCCCAATTAAGAGATCAACTACAAGCCATCGAAGAGATCATTTTAGAAAAGGAATTGGTAAACATAGTACTCAATGGTCTTCCCAAGACGTGGGATGCATTTGCCACAAGCATGAACACAAGAAAGGAGTATCTTACATTTGAAGAACTTTGGACTTCTTGTGCTCAAGAAGAATTCAGGATCATTGCAAAATAGAAACCCCAAAAGAAGTACGATGATCAAGCCTTCACAACAAGATTCAAGAATTTCAGAAACAAAAGGAAGTTTGGTTCAAGGAGGAACACAAATTAAGAGAAAGATATTTCAAAAATACAATGCTTCAACTATTGAAAGTATGGTCACTACAAGAATCATTGTCCCAAGCTAAAGAAAAGGAAGGAGAAACATGAAGCATCAGTTGCCGAAGAAAAGGAACCTACAAAGAAGACTAAGCAAGATGAAAGAAACTTCTTTTTCTGAAGGTAACAATACTATTCTTAGTTCTTGTACATATCTTGTTTACATATCTTGTTTGCATATCTTGTATATCTATCTCTTAGAAGATAATATGTTCTAAGAAGAACTATACCTATGGAAGAACAACAATATAAGGATTGCTATACAAGTTAGATAATACACATGAAAGGATGAAATACATCAAACAAATCATGTGGAAACTATTACAAGATAAGCAAAATCAGAATCAATCATGAAGAGACTTAGAAGAATCAAAGACATAAAGAAGTCAACAATCAAGAGGAAATTGGAGAAAGACTTATGACGTTTTGTAGAAGACAATAAGACAGAAGCGTGGACTCTGTTAGACGGAGGGAGCCGATTATATGCACTCATACATGAAGCAAGGATTAGGAGGGAGATAATCCTATGATCCATTGAAGATGATGAAGTATATGTCCATGGTAGCATCCATGAAAGACAATACGTGTTCAGTTCAACCTCAGAAGAAGTCTTCTTCGAAGAGAAGCCTTAAAGTATCCCTGGTTGTCCATCCACATCCATGATTCTATAATGAAAGGAAGAAGTTGAATCTTTAGGGCATGGAATCTATAAGAAACTCCATGGACCCAAGAGCTAAACATCAGGAATAACATGAAGATTCCAAGAAAGAAAGAGAAGCCAGAACAACCAGTCACTGTATTAAGAATCACAAGATCACCAAACTGATATGAACTCAATAAAAGAAATCAAGCAGAGGAACTAAAAGTTGTGATGAAGAACAATGTATATATATGCAAGCATTGCAACATCCAGAACTAGAGGTTCTCCCAGATGGAGGGAGAAAACTATGATGATTACTTGTTATGATAAATCAGACATACCTCTACATGAATCTTTATATCATCCACAATATCCATGGGTTGGAGTTCTACATGAGATAAATGCAAAGACTGTTCTTCAGAGAAATTAAACAAAGAGTGTATGAAGAGCAACCTCAAGACTTTGAAGCATACCAGAAAGAGACCCTTGTATGCAGATGGAAGAACATAACTTGATGGAGAACCTCCAGTGCACAACATAAGCGTGGTGAAGATTTTCTATAATAGAGATATTGTATCAAGATGATTACTCAGAAGATCAGATCTCATGATGACAGAAGAAGTGCCACATGGATATGTTCTAGTTTTCCAACAATGATATACTTTATTGATCAGAGCTACATGAAGCCTTCAGAGAAAACTAGTTTTCTAGACCAAAGTACATTTGAAATCAAGCATTACATTATCCGTGATGAAGTCCAGAAAGGAGAAAGTGGTTCTCCAATACATATCTCCATAGATGAGCAGATAAGAAGACATTTTGGTAAAGCTTTTGTCCAAGATGAAAGAGTTTGTGTACTCAAGATGGATCTCGTGGAGACGACTTCCTTATTGAAAAAGGAAGATACGACTCCTAGGTTGGGAGGGAGAACTGATGTATTATTGATTAATGGACAATCATTTTTCAGTTCAAAAAATGGTTCAGGATGAGCAATTTTCTTTCCAGTTTGGAAAGTGGATTGAGATTTCTGACATATAGACATTTTCCAGTTCAGAAAATGGTCTAGATTGTTGATGTACCATAGACAACAACTTCCCATTGTGGTTAACATGGGAAGTGGTCTAGGGCAGTCTCTCTTCTTGAGGGTTACTCAAGAAGACTGGCTCGCCTCACCGGACAGTGATTTCTCATTATGGTTAACATGAGGAATGGTATGTTTTGGAGGTTGGTGCAGGACGGTCATTTCCTCTTGTGGTTAACATGGGAAATGGTCCGGACAGACATTCCTTAGGGAAGATTCATTCTCTCCAGGCTGCACTTTATTTAGTGCCAGAAGAATGGCCCAGGGTGGGGAATGGTCCAGGTTCATCAATTAGGGACAAACATTCCTTAGAGCAGACTCATTCTCTCTAGGTTACACTTTGTTTAGTATCGGAGGAATGGCCCAGGGTGGGGAATGGTCTAGGCTCAAAAAAATCAGGACAATTATTCTTCCTTGCTTGAGAAGAATATTCCAGATAGTTCATCATTGATGTCTTACCTTTTTGAGGGAAGATACTCTTCCAAGATCTCACAGATGTGAGTGGAAGAATGGCCCAGATGATTCAGTTTATATCACAACATTGTTTCTGTGCAGGTTGATATCAGATGATTGTTATGAAGATTGAATGTCTCTAGACAATATACTACTGTGATGGATGTGTTCCACTGTTTGATCAAGTACATGTGTGCTACTTGGTGTGGTAGTGTACCACTGGATTGTAGTTGTATACTACTATGGATAGACACAGTTGTGTTCTATTGAACGATATTGTTCCAATTTCCTTGAAGACTATCAAGAGTGTTGAAAATGATTATCAACTAGATGGATGATCAATGAACAAAGATTTCCTAGACAGAAAATGGTTCAGAACATTTATTCTTCTAGATTAGAAGAATGGCTCCCGTGTCACTCTGTGGAGTGAGCATCATGTCTGATTACTTAGATAAAGAACGGTTCCAAGAGATTATGCAACTGATGACACTGATGGTGATGATGGTGCTCATGATCTAGTCATGAGATAGTCTATACAACTATGTTGATTCTACTAGGTGAATGGTATGTTTGTGCTCAAGACCATTACCTGTAATACCTCCCTAGATAGGAGGGAGTGTTGATATTATGGTAGTTGTAGGAGGTATTTACCTCCACGTGTAAACTTGACAAGAATAGAATATTTCGGGAAGCAAGAAGAAACCCTAATGAGTTGGCTAATAACCCTAGAATACATGTCGACTCAAGAAGATAACTTGTATTAGGTTATTAGCCTCCAAGAGAAGAAGTCGTCCAGAAGAAATAATATATATTTACCAGACAGATACCTAGAATGAGAAGTCTTCCCAGGCAATTAGCCATAATTACTATAAATACAGGAGGCCAGTCTTCATTCTGGCAGGCAATCTCAGAATTGCAGAGCAACACTTGTGCGCAGGTTTGGAGGAGAGCTGCCATTGCAACTGCTGCAACTAGGAGATCACGTTTGACTTGGACTATCTCTTGGTTAGGGTTTGTGTTAGGATATTTAGACACTTAGGAGTTAGTTAAGATCTACTTGGTCTAATATTTCATTAGGTAAAAGTGTGTTTCTTTAGTATGCATTTATAGTTAGGAAATCCGATGGTCACAATATGTTCCCGACATAGAGTGATCCGACGGTTCATACTCTCCTCGATCTTAAAGACCATTGATCCATGGATTAAAACCCGATTGGTCCATGATCTTTATTTAAAGAGCATGGAGGGTCATTTTCTGATGATCGATTGTGAGAAACTCTCTTGTAAAATTTCTCTGTAATCTTTTTCTTTACATTAATAAACTGCTCCAAGTGGTCGCGTTGGTTGGGGCCGTGGATGTTTCCCCGTAGGGGTTTTACCATGTGAAAACATCGGTGTGTTGATCTTTGATCTGGTTATGTGAGTGGTTACTAAAGGTGTTTGTCCTCTGTTGGAATACCTGTGTTGTCGAACATGGTATCAGAGCTTGTTTGAAGACTCGCTCCTGTTGTAGATCGAGATCGTGAAGTCGAGTTGCCTCATCTCCATTTTTTGGAATTTCCATACATTTTTGGGCTGAGAGGATTGTTCCATTGCGTCCAGACCACTCGTTTCGTTCAGGAACACTTTTCGTTTCACTCGAAAAAGGTTTCCATTTTCCCAAGATACG
>ML785928.1:70187-142181 GCA_009831015.1 Picea engelmannii | reverse complement strand
GTTATGTCCAGAATGACTCTAGCCTTGTTTGTCGCCTCAAGAAATCTCTTTATGGTCTCAAGCAAGCTCCCCGAGCTTGGTATGCCAAAATGGATAGCTTTCTTATTGCCAATGGATTCTCTAGATGCCATTCTGATCCTAATTTCTATACCAAGAAAGTAGGAAGCCATCTTATCATCCTTGTCCTTTATGTTGATGATCTTATCCTTACTGGTAGTGACTCAAAACTTTTAAACCATGTGAAAACCAGCCTTAAGAAGAAATTTGAAATGACAGACTTAGGATTTTTGCACTATTTCCTTGGCCTCCAAGTTTTGAAAAATAATGAAGGAATTTTTCTTTCCCAGTCTAAGTATGCTTGTGACCTTCTTCGTCGCTTTCACATGGACAATTGTAAACCAACCCCTTCTCCCTTCCAGTCTGGAGTCAAGCTTTCTGCCACTTGTACTTCTCCTGAAGTTGATGCCACCCTGTATCATCAGTTAGTTGGTAGCCTCTTATACTTGACTCATACCCGTCCTGATCTTTCCTTTGATGTTGGTATTGTTGCCCGATATATGCAAACACCCCATGAAAGCCATTGGAAAGCAGCTAAAAGGATACTTCGTTATGTTCGCGGTACTGTTCAGTTCGGGATACATTACAGTTCAGGGGGGACTCCCTTATTGGTTGGTTTCATTGATTCAGATTGGGCTGGTGACCCCGATGATCGGAAGTCTACTGCAGGTTATGTTTTCAGCCTTGGTTCAGGACCTGTCACTTGGGCCTGTAAGAAACAACATGCTATTGCACTTTCTTCAGCAGAAGCAGAGTACCGAGCAGCAGTAAATGCAAGTCAGGAAGCCCTGTGGCTTCGACAGATCCTTTCATAGTTTGGATTCCAGCACCAGCATCCGACCAGACTTTGGTGTGACAATCAAAGTGTCATCAAGCTTTCCAAAGACCCAGTTCAACATTAGCGTAGCAAACACATCGAGCTACACATGCACTTCATCAGAAAGCTCATTCATGATCAAGTTATTGAAGTGCTCTTTTGCCCTACAGAAGATCAAGTTGCAAACATTTTCAAGTCTCTTACAGAAGCGAAGTTTTCCAAACTTCGATCTATGTTAGGAGTTCAGGAAATTGTCATTAAGGGGGGATAGGCTCTAATGCCTCCTTCTTTCTCCTATTGTGTCATTATTGCAAATCCTTCAATCCTATCCCAAGTTGTTCTTAAGGGGGGATGTTAGGATATTTAGACACTTAGGAGTTAGTTAAGATCTACTTCGTCTAATATGTCGTTAGGTAAAAGTGTGTTTCTTTAGTATGCATTAGTATGCATTTATAGTTAGGAAACCCGACGGACATGATATGTTCCCGACATAGAGTGATCCGACGGTTCATACTCTCCTCAATCTTAACATCCATTGATCCGTGGATTAACACCCATTGTTATATGATCTCTATTTAAAGAGCATGGAGGGTCATTTGCCGATGATCGATTGTGAGAAAATCTCTCGTAAAATCTCTCTGTAATCTTTTTCTTTGCATTAATAAACTGCTCCAAGTGGCCGCTCTGGCTGGGGTCGTGGATGTTTCCACGTAGGGGTTTTACCACGTGAAAACATCGGTGTGTTGATCTTTGATCTGGTTATGTGAGTGGTTACTAAAGGTGTTCATCTTCTGTTGGAATACCTGTGTTGTCGAACAATTTGGACTATTTGATCAGCTCTTGTTGGTGTGCTATCCTTGGGGAAAGGAGCGCTACCCTTTGTTTGGATATCTAGCCTAGGGTTTGATTCCAGAGTGATTCTCTATCAAGGTTAAGGTGCTCGGAGGGTGTCTTTGGCCTATGGTTGGGTAACAATAGCGATATTGTCAATGGTAAAATGGGCACATCCATTATATTCTAACACTACCATCTACCACTGGTTGTTAACCTGACCCATTGGGCTTCTGGAAGTGCCCCAACATTTCCTTTACCACATTCAAGATCAACATTTAATCAACCATTTTATCTTAATTTTAACAATAATGTCAATACCATTTGAACTACTTACTAACTATCCTAGTTCAGAAATCCAGAGTACCTTTAGGTCAAGATCGGTCTTGACCATTACATCTATAATTCTTCCTTCTGTTCATCACAATCAGGGACAGAGGCAACTCTCCTCCTCCCACAAGAATTCTGGTAGATTAGTTTCCTATCCACCAAGCAAGGGAGGATGCTGTGATTTATCACTCAACCACTCTATATTTCTATAGCTCTGTTTATCAGCCTGATTAGAAAAAACCTATCCAACAATTCGTGTACCCAGAAACAAAATTAGTTTCTCAATCCACTTTGAAACCCAAGAGCTACGCATGCTATCCCTTTTTAGGGAATGGTCACCAGACTCATTCCTATTATCGTGAGGGATTATACACATATACAAGGTTTAACCCTTCATTAATGCAGTAGTTATTACTACTACGGATCCTTTCCATCCATTCACATCCAAGTCTTGATATTAGTTTCCATCAACATAATCCCACTCCTGTAGGATCAACTATCATTTCTCAAAGAAATGTTAGGCTTCCTTTGTTACAAACTTAGCATGATTCAATCTCGTTGGTTAAAATCCCAACTGTATTTTAAATCTGCATCCTTCTACTCAAGGAACTTATGCAGATGATTTATGTTTGGCAGTAATATTCTCCACAGGCTCATCTTAGCCTTGGTAACCAAATATTATGACCATACAACAACACGTACAATTGCACAGTGAAGTCAACTTCTTTATTTGGGAACATTAGCAACATACAATGCCAATTTACAAAACATCTATCAACCGTAAAGGATCTCATTCCTCTCTTCAGTAGAGGTTTTCTAAGCCTCTTAGGAATGAGGTAAGATAGGGTGTTACCCCTTAAAATCCTCCAAAAATATTTTCATACAACTCATGCATGAGCCCAAGAAAGCCAAGTGTTGTTGTCGTGATCTGATACCAATATGTAACACACCCGATCCCTAGGTGCTCTTTTAAGGGGTGGGGTATTATAATTTCGTTTCCCTTAACTCTCTCTAGGTTACCCTTTCACCAAAGTGCAGGTTCTTCCAAACCCATGGGCTCTTTCCTGGACCATTTGGAGGATTTGAACAACAAGTGATAGCTTTCCATGCTAGGCCCCTTCCTTCATATGACCTCATGCTGTGACCCAACACCTACTCAAAGGGCGCTTTAGAACTTCGGGCTTCAGGCATTTTCACTTCACCACTCGCCAATTCATCCGAACTCCGAACTGGTGAAGTTACAAAATGATGGGAGAGGGATCAACAACCCCTTCTCCCTTTCCAGATTGACGACCCACCAAAACTTTCGGCTCAAGCACTTCAGAAAGTTCCAAAAAACCTCCCCTTAAGTCTTCCAAAGTGTCAAGTCTCTTTACTGTGCGATCTTATGCCAAACGTCCACAGAACATCAACGGTTCCGATTTACTTCGGGATTCTACGCTTCGATGGATTCCCAAGTACTCACAACCGCAAACCTCCGAAGTGAAATCCTTCCAGAGTGTCAGGTCTTCTGACACATATCCTCTAATATCAACGACTCAAGTGGAATTTGGCTTTCGGGCCTTTGAGAGTTCTTACTCCTCCAACTCCACTTTCTTCCGGATTGACTTTTCTCAGAAGTGGCAGATCTTCTGCAACACATCCTCCTTCGTGGACGACTGCTATGACTTCGAGACTCCGACCTTCGAGAGTCCTCGCACCTCCAGTCTTCATCTCTTTCAGAGTACCACTGCTCCGGAGTGCGGGATCTGGTGACACCTATCCTTACCAATGAATGACTCATATTTGTTCTGGCTCCTGACTCTTTGGGAGTTTTCCCCACTCTACTCTTTGTTTTCTCCAGAATGCAGGATTTCCCACCACATGTCTCTGCATGGCAGATGATTGAGATCTACCCCGTTACCTCGACACTTTGACGCTTCATGCCTATTTTTTATCTACACACGAGATCACCCGAAGATCCGAACTTTCGAAGTCCCATGAGCTTGCCACGTATCTCTAGCCTTTGACCCTTTTGGTCTCTCCATGATGCTACACCCTGAATCCTCTAGAGTCCTGAAGTCCCAGACTCCCGGAGTCTCAACTACATCACCAACCACTCTGGCCAAGTGACACATACCAGGAAATGACACGTAGGAGGGGGTTAGAGTGACACATGTCACATTTAAAAAGGGTTCAGAGGGTATGTGATACTCACGAATCTGAGTGACACGTGGCACATCCATATTGGGTCCACGTAACCTTGGGTGATGTCACCACTCAACACGTGGGATATCGCGTGCTCCTCGCTATGATACATGCATCCCCACGATCCAACGGTCAAGAGGAATCCCGATGGATCCTTAGATCCATGGTCCACATTACTTCCCAGCTTCGGCCTTCGGGGATTTTGACGCTACAACATCCTTGTTCTCCCGATCAAGTCAACGCCAAGATGACCTCATAGTAGATTGGACGGCTATGATAGGACTCGAAGGGTCCCCCAAATCTACGTTCCTAGTCACATCGTGAAATTGGCCTTCAAGATTTTTGATGCTACAACATCCTTATTCTTCTAAAGAAGGACTTTGTCGAAGTACACTATGCGGGTCCCTTCCCCTGAATGATCAGAGGGTCAATAGGGGCCCCAACGGACTCCCCATATCAATGACTCACAACCTTTCGTGACTCCGAAAATCAGACATTTTTTACAGTTATGAAGTTTGACATCACTGGGGCTTCGAGCTCCCGAAGCTCCGAGACAATCAAGAGCTAACTCCTTTCAAACTTAGCGCAGGGTTCCTAGGCCTTGGTCATATGGGACACCCAAATATTCTCGTGGTTACACGCTTGACTCTTGGCCAAGAATTTTATAAGGTTGTGAGCATGAGCCCTCGGTCACACAAATGAAAGGTCTGGGAAATATGTCCCCCCCCTTCTCTACATTCTAAGGGCATTATACCTCCTGAGATTACGGGTTCCTTAAATAGAAAGAAGGGATGCTTCTTGTGTTTCTTCCGGATTTTATAACTTAGAGAGTTCTCAGTCTCTGCCCGCCTCGCAGAGAATCTATGCATACATACACTACCTCTCTTGAGCTTAACTAACTCCTTCCTCTAGGAGGCTCAGAACGACTGGGAATGTAGACATGCACACGTGGAACTGTGCCCAAGGTTGACAAACTCACAGTTCATTTATTTTAACTTGAGCCATCACAAAGCTCGAGCATTTACGTGTACAAGCCAGACAATTCCTTACTTGCTCAAATACATAATCAAGTAGAATTAAAGGGGCATAGTATAACCATTAAGCAAGCATGCACATCCTTGAAACATTCATAGGACATCCAACCTTATTTCATAGTTACAGTTAAATTTACACAGAGTATGAGAATAATTATCTTTTACAGGTTGCATCCAACTCACTAACTGTTGGTGTGCTCCTTTCCACCCAACCATAGGCTTAGAGGCATTCAATCTTAGCGCTCTAGCCACCCCCATGCCAAGCCATGATATCACCAGGGAAATTTCGTAGTTTCTCATGGATTCTTTCTCTGTTTCAACTTCTGCTCAGGTTATGTTCCCTTCAAACTTTCAGAGATCTCTTTCTCTGTCATGGCCTTGGTGAGGTTTATCAGATGCTCACCTAGCATCAAGCTCACGACCTTCTATTCATCATTCACTGGAGAGATCTGCACATTCTCCTCTCTATCTACATATCTTTTTCCTTGTCTCTATTTTCTGTATATCTTTTCTCGGGATGGTTCTCGACCTATCTTGTTCCTTCTGTCAGAAGGGAACTCATGTTAGCTTGGTTTTTCAGAACTTGCAGTACTTCAGGCCGACGTTCTCCATTCATACCATGCTTCCATTCATGGGGGTGGTTGATTGCTCAACCACCAGTCCTTTTTCATTAACTGATTTGTCTCCTTGGGATCCAGACAGGCTCATTATCTCAACAAAGGGAGTTTTGGGTCATTTGAACTAATGAACCCTCTCTACAATCTCCTCACTCTTTCCTCTAGTGATATCATTGCTAGTACTTCAAGGCTTCACCCCCACAATCAATCATTGGCAGTTTAAACCTTAATACATTTACATTTTTCCCATGTCATAGCATGGTAATTATAATTAACAATTAATTACAAGTTGGGGGAAACATGGGTTTTACAACAATAGGATGTTAATATGAATGTATTTCCTTTAGTTCATCTCTATATCACACTCTAATGTTTGAAACCCTTCCACTTTGAGCATTCTAGTTCCTGCTATGGATTTAACCACGGGTGGGAGTGCACCCCCTCCCCCCCTTCTCTGAGATCAATGCCTTTTTTTCCCTTCTGTCCTCCATTGGGAAATCTACTTAATCCCAATCTTCCTGCTTTGTGAAAAAACTAGATGCAATTTCTGATGTTCCTATACATTCTTCTCAATCCCATAGTATGGCTCTAAAATTGGCCACTCAAGGTCTTTGTTGTAGGAAAATCTCCCTGCGGACAGGTGGATTACCTCAAAGAGCTTGACCCTAGCTCTAAGACAGAAAATGCTTAACGTGGACACTGACTTCCTTTCAAATATATATAAACCAACACATGAGAAGGAAGGAGAACAAAAGTACCTCTTTATCGACGTTTGTCCCTGCACGCTCTGAGTTGCGCTCTGATCCTTTGCTCCTTGCTGAGTCCTATAGACAAACAAGATACGACCACTTCCTACTCCATTGATATTATCTTGAAAACAGATCTATCTATCAATGATAAGTTCATGTAACATTAGACACAAACTAGAAATAAATAGGCCAAGAATGTCATATTAATGAGAATAACAACAACAGTACTTACAATCGTAGATGCGAATGCGACATCTTCGTCAAGTCGCCTTCGTCTAACCCTTGCTCGAAAGATCCACAACCTGGATAACAACAGCTTCACTGATCACTCTCCTTTAGCTGACTATGTGTTTCCTATAAGATCATAGGTTTCATGCTAGCAATTCTTCCCATCAGCTCTGTTCCAACACCACTTATGAGATCATAAGTTTGGTGTGATTCTCCTTTTTCCAATCCCCTTTCACCATTAGAAAGCTTGCTTATATAGCCTTGGAGAGGCTTTAACCACTTGAGATATCCTTGGGGAAGTTGAGGATTTGCCTCCTTCAATTGAGGATCTTCCCTAAGATCATGGCTAGACTAGGGATTCGAATCCAACTGCCTTCCAAGAATGAAAGGATCCTTCCCTCATTCATCTCAACAACTTAACTACTGCCCAGAATAGGTAGCGCTCCCTCAAAAGGACCATCAAAGCATTGTAGCGCTCCCTAGTAGGTTTTAGGGGGGCACCAATGCTCCCAAAATCTATAGCGCTCCATCAAAAGGGCCAGGAGAGCTTTATAACGATCCCTGATAGTGTAAGGGGGAGTGCTCCCCTCCAAAAACTCAGTTTTTGAGGTGCTTTCAGATGGTAAAAGTTTTGCAAGCCTGCTGACTCATTTCTCCTCTTCCAAATCAAATGTTTGAGGTGTTTCAAGTGTCCTTCTCATGTCGTTATAGGCATGACATAGGCATCATGGCAGTATGCTTCCCTGACACTTGCGATACTTATGAACAACATGTGACACTTGCGACCTTGTGAGAAAAATGCGACACTTGCGACCTTTGTAATGACGACACTTGCGACACTATCAAAATGAGTAAGTTTGATGTGTAACAGATTTCCCCCCAAAGTATGAAGTTAGAAGATGCAAACTGATAACTGAAATACTTTGTAGATTTTNGCGACCTTGTGAGAAAAATGAGACACTTGCGACCTTTGTAATGACGACACTTGCGACACTATCAAAATGAGTAAGTTTGATGTGTAACAGATTTCCCCCCAAAGTATGAAGTTAGAAGATGCAAACTGATAACTGAAATACTTTGTAGATTTTCAAGCAAGGGTATAGACTCAGAGAACCTGACAGAAGCTGCACACAAACATCCAACAAATATTATGACATGCTTCAAACCCAAGGCAGGCATACCTATGCTTGGCTGATCAATACTTGCAAGATATGGCCGTCGTAAAATACACTGCAGATCCATAATTGTATTGATAAAAAGGTATAGCCATGGAAGATACAATGTGGATCTATACTTTGATGACTCGGACTGATCGTAGCCACGAAGAATTACACAGTGGATCTACGAGATGACAAGACATAGCCACAACCAATACATAGTGGATCTATGTGACAGTGTATGTGTTCTTTGTCCAATAGAAACTCCTTCGCAGCCTGGGAAAAGCATATATCAAAGTGATCACTCAACCTAGGGTCTTCTTACCGATCCCAACGTGGTACGATTCTAACCATGCGAATAGATGTCTTGATGTCGAACATGGCAGAAACCACTTGATTACCGATCAATGGTGTGAACCGTTAACAAGTGTGAGGGAGATCACCATTAATGTCAATGATTCCCAAGGTACCTTAGTACATTCCAGCAAATGTGAATAGATGAGCTGAAGTTGAACACTCGTGGAATCATTCGATCAGGGGTCAATGATGTAGACCTACTGTCGAACGTGAGGAGGCCTGCCATTGAGGCATGCAGGTCCCAAAGTACTAACTGGTTTCTAAGTCTGATTCCCGGATAATGTGTTGAAGTCGACAGGAATAGACTCGTCGAGGGAGGGCCTTGATGTATCCCCCATCAACGACACGAAATAGACATAGAGATGTAATTGGTGGATCAAATGGACATGGACTGACATAGGTTTTGAGACAAGATATTTGGGATGGCTGACTCTCGAGGTGGATACTTCCCTTGAACACTGAGACACAATAGCAAAAACGTGACATGGACCAAAAATATGCAATGGATATTGTGACTTGCATTGGGTGACCCAAAGGAGCGAAAGGAACTCAAAGGATTGGCTCAGTGAAGAGCTTTAGCGGATTATGATATGTGCAAATGATAAAGTGTTGTGTTCAAGGGCGACTTTAAGAAGTGTTGGATGATGTTCTCAAGAGACTGCTTGGCTTGCTCCTTTCAAATTTTTCGCCCATCCAGATAGATGAGTACCTCTTTTTTATTTAATGAGCTCGAGGAGGATAACACATGCTCAATATAACTCACCTTCGGTAAGTTCCTCTTCCTTTGTTTAATGAACAGGAAGAAGTAAGGGTTCGGTCCCATATGGGCCTGTCGATGTGTGCTTTAACGAGTCCAAAGACAGAAAACTCAAAGGTTTTTCAGGATTATAGAGTTTGGAAAAACACTTAAAAGAGAACTCTCTCAGTTCTTTTTTCGTACAGTAGTCTAACGAGACCTAAAAAGGGGTAAACTATCGCTCGAAAGACACCCTTTCTGACCTTTTAACAAGTGTGAAAGGAAGCAAGGTCACTCGACAATATTTTCATATTTAGAGAGTCTGAAAAGGGTTTAAAGCAGACTCCAGGGGGGTTCCTTTTTTGTGTGTTCGTGTATCCGTACGAGTCCAAAAAAGAGATAAAAGTTTACTCGGTTGCATTCTCATATATTTACGAGCACGAGAAAGAACAAAGACTAAGCTCGGTATGCCCCCAGCTTGAAGGCTGGTGGTTTAGCTCCAGAATGATCATTAAAGACTGGAGACATGTCCCCCCAAGATTCAATTCATTCACCAACTTCGAGGTTGTCACCAATTTCTGTGCTAGATGGAGAAAAAGGATACAGGTGGATGAAATGAAGGTTCAAGAGAGGTGACTGTTTCATTTTTTTACGAGCTTGACATAGGAAAATAACTATGCTCAAGGTTCCAGGTGTGATCCCCAGATTGTTGTTTCATTTTTTAACGAACTTGCTACAGAGAGGAAAACTATGCTCAAAGCCTTTGTTTCATTTTTTAACAAGCTTGCCATAGAGAAGAGAAACTATGCTCGTGACCTCTGTTTAATTTTTTAATGAGCTTGCCACAGAGAAGGGAAACTATTCTCGTGGTTGCTTCTTGATCATGGCTTATGAGAGGATAATTTTATGGAAGGGTACCATGTCAAGGGACAAAACTCGGTCATGGCCTCCAAGAGATCTTCGCTGGATGGAAGATAATCACTCGAGAAGGAACACATGTCGGGGGCTGCGATAAGAGTAAGGAGATCAGGCTCCAATAACCCTACCGAAGAAATCACCATGTCAACTACCGGATCCAAATCATCAGAAGTTGAGGTCATGGGAGACAACGCCACATAATTGACATGCGGCAGGGGTGATATTGTCTGCATATAGGAACCACTTAGGGAGGTAACCCAGTCAGGGCCGATGAATGAAAGTTGATCAATAGTCACAATTCTTCCATCGTGAGGAAAAGATATCACACAGAAAAGAGTGGATACAATAGATTTCATGGCATAGACATAATCCCGCCCAAGGAGTAAAGTGAAATCCAAGGGGTCTCGGACTACCATGACATTGATAAAGACAGTTTTCCCTCCCAAAGTTATAGGAAACTGAGGAAGGATCCCTAAAGGTTGACTAGTTCTTCTGTTAAAAGCTAACATATTATGTGTAACCGGTGCAAGCTGCGGACAACCCAAAGCATACCAAGAAACATAATAAAAAATACTAACGGACGCACCTTCATCTATCAGCGTTTGAGGAACGTCCTGACCACAAACTTGTGCTGTAATATGGAAAGGAATGTGAGAGGGAAGACGAGGTCCAGTTAGCACACCCCAATCAAAAAGGATGGCCTCATTACTTGGAGGGGGTTTTGCAGGAGAAGGAGGAATGCCCCCTGGCATCGTAGAGTCTGTATTAACGAGAAAAACATGGGTAGTATCAGGTTTACTCTCTAGAAGGAGAGTAGGATCGACTGATGATTGGATAAGATCAACCAATGGTGGACTTGGATAGACCACTTTAGCACTCTTCAGAGGGAGAGTGGGACTTACCGAGGAAGGGACTGGATCAATTACTTTAGCATTCCTCAATGGAGGAATGGGATCGACTGATGGAAAAACTGGATCGACCACTTGAGTTTCATTCTCCAAGGGAAGAATGGGGTCGACAGGTAGAAACGGATCGACCGCTTTGGTGTCACTCTCTAACGAGAGAGTGGGATCGACTGAGGATGAAAATAAATCTACCACTTTGGTGTCACTCTTTTGATGAAGAGCGGGGCTGATCGATGACGGAACTGGATCAACTACTTGGGTTTGTGGTTCAATTGAGGAGGAAACTAGATTGACCACTTGATCATCCAGACTGATCGGGGATGGAACCGGATTGACCAGTCCATCAACCAATGATGGGTCAGAGGAAAGCTTATGATAACCTTTTGGAAGTTGAAGTTTTTCCAAAAGAGAAGAAGCCTCATCCATGCGAGGACAAATGTGAGAGTAATGATTACCTTTACATAACATGCAAGGGAACTTGACAGTTTTCTTCTTCTTACCAACCTAAACATCACTAGTTGACGGGTATCATCGACATGACCGATAGAGGCCGATGACATGGGAGACCACATTTCTAAAACCTTGATAAGACCGGGGCAATCCCTCAGAAAATGGTCACCCTTACAAAGGCTGCAAGGGAATTTGGGTTTTGGATTCTTCCTTTTAATCTTGTTGATCTCATCAACACTCCCAGTACTATTAACGGTAACTGGTTTCTTAGAGACAACATCTGATGTTGTTGGGGCCTTGGTCTTTTTCAGGCTCTTCTTCTTCTTCTCTTTCTGTTTCTTCTTCTCTTGATCAACCTGGCTACTTGCTTTAGAGATTTCACTAGGTGAAGAAGGAGAAATGGAAGGAGACTTCATGGGTGAAGAAGGAGAAAAGTCGACATGAGGTTGATGTGTGGGTGGTGTATTGACATCTAAAGTATTAGATGCAACTGAAACATTGGGAGGATTCGGGATCACCGAAGTGGGGAACAACCAAACTAGTAATCCAATAGTGAGTCCTAGAAGACTCAGTGTGGCAACACATGGAGGACCAAAGTTTCCAAACGAAGGAAAGGTATAAGGTTCCCCAGAAGAAGGGGTTCATCCATTGGTACTCCCAGGATTCGATGCCATTAAAACTGATTCGACCTAAGGTCCACTAAGTAAAAGAAACAACACACGCTACGAATCTAAGAAGCAATCAATCAAACAAACCTTCCTACGATGAAACCACTAGTTGGTGATGAAATCCAACGTCGCGAGATCAAAATAGGAAGGGGCGGGGATAGAGCGGGTGGATCAGTTACATTGGTGACCTGCTTAACGAACTTATGCCTTGGTGCAAGCTTCCACGCAGTAATTGTGGATTTACCCTCCAAGGAGCCCGAGTGAGTTTGACCAACGTCTGTTCCAGGTACAGTGAGACTTCCCTTCACCGTCACCTTGTGTGAGACCCTAAAGATTGTGGCTACTAAGGTCACCAACTCGTAGTTATCCCCTGGGTGGGTACAGTCAACAGTCTGATCCGAACGTACGTGAAGGATAACAAGTCTGAAATCAGCTAAAAGGCTTCCATGCAGTAATTGTGGATTTACCTTGAAGCGATCCCCATAATACGATCTGACCACCACAATCAGTTAAACCACGGAGGGTTAGTCCCTGTAGCTCACCCAAATGCGACCTCGTGCGTAACCCCTGTGTGAGAGGGGGATCCCAGGCAGACTAATACGACAATTGGATTTAAATCTCCCTACCACAAGATACTAAGTTTGTTTGATAGCTTTGGAAAGTTATCCTTTCAACCTATTCCAAAGCCCTACACCTTAAATTAATGTAGGTTTGCTAACAAAGATGTAAAAAGTCTGATAAATTTTAGCTAAGCGTTGATTTTAATGGTTGTTGTTTACTCATAGGGTGTACGAAAGTGAAACTGATGGAATGATGACTCAATTCCCAAAAATATGCACGAAATATGATAAGCAATCGTTTCTTTTCAATGAATACCTATTTAAGGGAAAGAGGAAGAGTCGTTTTCACTATCAAACACTTGATAATGAATGCCCTCAATCAATTTTGTTCTCAATCAAATCCAATAATGCTACAACATTTCAGAAATGCAAACTAATATGCAAACTAACCATTAAGATGCACTTTTTTCGTTTGTATGCGAATGATAATCAATTCAATGCAAAATTTCTCTTGCCAACTACCCTTTCAAATCAAGGAGATTCAAACAAGAATATGCAGATTTCGCACAAACAACACACCCTTTTGAAATCAAACAAGAGAAAGAAAATCAAAAACACAAAAGGAAGGAGAAAGAGATTGGATCATATGACCTCAAAGAACCAAATGAGAAGAGTTACATACTTCAAATTTCCTTCACTAGAGTTCTCGCTCAGTTGGATAGGAGAGAAGAAAGCAAGGGATTGATTTCAAGCTCTCAACAGCAAAAAATCAAAAAGAATGAAGAAGGGCATAAAATATGAGAAAAAATATGTTTACTTCTCAAGATGAAGCATGTCAAAGGTCAAAGGAAGAATGATTGAATCACAAAACAACTCAGCAAGTCAAAAAACATGGTTTTAACCTCCAAAAATTGCAATTTTTGAAGAGATTATGTGAAAAAGAGGGCTGGCGCTCTGGTATAAGGGGCACCAGAGCATTATAAAGCTCTATCTAGCATCTTAAGGGAGCACTGGTGCTCTGTTAACAAGGCAGGGGAGCGTTGGAGTCCTAAAGCTCACAAAAAGTCCAAAAAACCCAAAATTTTGATCAAATTTCGACAAACAAGCTGAGTGTGATGGGATAAAGAGTCAATCAGCAAGTGCAATCAGATAAATGGGGTGAAAAAGGTTTGAAAACAATCAGGTAAGACAAGTTCTATGAGGAAGATCAAAACTAAGAAAGTTTTGATTTGATCCCCAGTGGAGTCGCCAGTTTCTGTTGTAGGAAAATCTCCCTGCGGATAGGTGGATTACCTCAAAGAGCTTGACCCTAACTCTAAGACATAAAATGCTTAACATGGACACTGACTTCCTTTCAAATCTATACAAACCAACACATGAGAAGGAAGGAGAACAGAAGTACCTCTTTATCGACGTTTGTCCCTGCACGCTCCGAGTTTCACTCTGATCCTTTGCTCCTCGCTGAGTCCTGTAGACAAACAAGATACAACCACTTCCTACTCTATTGATATTAGCTTGAAAATAGATCCATCTATCAATGATAAGTTCATGTAACATTAGACACAAACTAGAAAGAAACAGGCCAAGCATGTCATATTAATGAGAATAACGACAACAATATTTACAATCGTAGATGCGAATGCGACAGCTTCGTCAAGTCCCCTTCGTCTAACCCTTGCTCAAAAGATCCACAACCTGGATAACAACAGCTTCACTGATCACTCTCCTTTGGATGACTGTGTTTTTCCTATAAGATCATAGGTTTCATGCTAGCAATTCTTCCCATAATCTCTGTTCCAGCACCACTTATGAGATCATAAGTTTGGTGTGATTCTCCATTTTCCAATCCCCTTTCACCATTAGAAAGCTTGCTTATATAGCCTTGGAGAGGCTTTAACCACTTGAGATATCCTTGGGGAAGTTGAGGATTTTCCTCCTTCAGTTGAGGATCTACCTTAAGATCATGGCTGGACTAGGGATTCGAATCCAACTGCCTTCCAAGAATGAAATGATCCTTCCCCCATTCATCTTAACAACTTAACTACTACCCAAAATAGGTAGCGCTCCCTCAAAAGGACCATTAGAGCGTTGTAGCGCTCCCTAGTAGGCTTTAGGGGGGCGCCAACGCTCTCAAAATCTATAGTGCTCCCTCAAAAGGGCCAGGGGAGCTTTATAATGCTCCCTGATAGTGTAAGGGGGAGCGCTCCCCTCCAAAAACTCAGTTTTTGAGGTGCTTTCAGATGGAAAAAGGTTTGCAAGCCCGTTGAATCATTTCTCCTCTTCCAAATCAAATGTTTGAGGTGTTTCAAGTGTCCTTCTCATGTTTTTATAGGAATGACATAGGCATCATGGAAGTATGCTTCCCTGACACTTGCGACACTTATGAACAACATGCGACACTTGCGACCTTGTGAGCAAAATGCAACACTTGCGACCTTTGTAATGACGACACTTGAGACACTATCAAAGTGAGTAATTTTGATGTGTAACAGTCTTATTATATAGTTCACTAGACTCTATCCCTTTCCAATAGCAATGAGCAGCTAGGTTTATAAAATCTAGCATCCTTTGATCAAAGAGCAAGTCTCCCACTTCTTCTTTGGAAGAGGGTTTTATGTCTTTCATTTTTAGCATAAGGAAGATTGTGATCTTATTTTCTAGGATCAATAGGAATGTACCTTAACAAATGAACTCTGAACTTTAACCCCCAAAATGATGTCCTTTATGTTGTCCCAGTCTGGGTTCATTTGCCACATCTCCCACTACATTATTGGAATGAGGACATCATGAGAAGTATTGGCAATACCCTAAGTAAATATATAGATAAATCTAATCCCAACAATGGAATGTTTGTGTGTGTCCCTTATTCAACCCTTAATTCATTCACAAATCATTACCTCGTGGTATCTTATCAATGCATAGAACATTCTATTCTTCCTATGTCTGGTTTGGTTTGTGATGTGGACACTTCCTCTATCTATTCATATTCTCTTTGGTCCTGGTGGTCTTCCTGTATTTTGACATCAATAACAACATGTCTGTTACAATTATGTCTACCTTTGACATCAATGACAACACTATTTCCAACTAACTCCTCCTTTTTCATTGATGGCAACTTGTAATTGTTTTGGTACTCCTTTACTTCCTACACGTCTCTCTTTCTACAAATACCCCACCTTCTCTGTACTCTCCCCCTTTGAAATTAATGGAAAAGGGATTTTCTCCCCCTTGTACTGTACTCTTCATTATTTGTTCTACAACCAACAACCTTATCATCTTTCTGTAGCTCCCCCTGAGCTTGTTCTCCTTAATGAAGCTTTAGTGATTGGATGGCATAGTTACAACCCCTGATTTATGTCTAAGATACTCAAATACTTCTCTAGAAATATTTTTTGTAAAGATATCAGCAACCTGTTCCTTTGTACCAATATATTCCATCTTGACATTCTATTATGTGACTTTCTCTCTCAAGAAATGATACTTTATTGGAATGTGCCTTGTCTTCAAGTGCATAACAAGATACTTGGAGATATGTATTGCACTAGTATTATCACACAATATTGATATTGGATAATTATACTCTATATGAATGTCCTTCAATGTGTGTTTCATCTAGAGGACTTGTGTACAACATGTTGTTGCTACAATGTATTCCGCTTATGTAGTGGATAGGGAAATTGATGATTGTTTCTTGCTGAACCAATACACTATATTGTTTCCTAGAAAGGAGCTCCACCACTGGTGTTTTTTCTATCATCCACAATATCTTCCCAATCTACATTTGTGTAAGATGTCAGAGTATATCATTTTCCCGTGGGATACCATAAACCAAATCCCAACATGCCTTTTAGATATCTGAATAGTTTTTTTACTTCCTACACATGTGTTTCCTTTGGTTCATATTGAAACATTCCAACTAACCCTACTACCTACATAATATATGGTCTTGAAGCTGTCACATATAGGATGCTTCCTATCATTGATTTGTAAAAGGCTTGATTTTCTTCCTTTGATTCATCTTCTTTACTTACATTACAACTAGTGACCATGGGTGTGATGATAGGCTTACAGTATTCCATTTCAAACTTATTCAACATCTCTTTGATATATTTGGTCCAAGAAATGAATATGCATTCGTTGGTTTGTGTAATCTGCAGTCCTAGAAAGAATGACAATTATCCAAGCATGGACATCTCAAATTCTTTTTTCATTTCTTCTTCAAACTTTTGGCTCATTCTATCAACATTAATTCAAAAAATCATATCATCCACATAAACTACAATGATTAACATTTCTTCATTGTCTATTTTGATGTAAAAATTGTTATCTATTATTCCTCTTTTGAAACCTTGTTGCTACAAGTACTTGTCAAGTCTTGAATACCATGCTTTGGGAGCTTGCTTTAATCCATAAAGTTATTTCTTCAATATGAAAACATAATATTCATTTTCTGACAATAAGAATCCTTCAAACCATTCAAGAATGTTGACTTGACATCCATTTGATACACCTTAAAATTCTGGAAGCTGGCAAATGCCAAAAAAATTCTAATGGATTCTAGTCTTGCAACAAGAGAAAAGGTTTCTTCAAATTCAATACTTTGTACATGATCGTACCCTTTACATACCAATCTTTATTTATTTCTTACTACTTTTCCATCTTTATTTAACTTGTTTCTGAATACCCATTTTGTACCAATCACATTTGTATCTTTGGGTCTTGGGCCCAGTTCTGATGTCTGATTTTTCTCAATCTGGGTTAGCTCTTCTTCCATAGCATTCACCCAATGTTGATCACTAATTGATTCTGCAAAGCATTTAGGCTCTATTTTGGACAATAAAGAGAGATTTACCTATTCACATTGCTTGTTAGTTTTCTCCTAGTTTGAGTCTTAGCATTTTTATCACCTAGAATTAAGTTTTCTAGATATTTTTTCTACACAAACCTTGATGGTGTTTTTGTATCTTGGAATTATGTTTCTTCTTCATCTTATTCTTCAATCTCTTATTCTTATTATTTGTATTCTTCTTCTTCTTCTTCTTTGTTGTAATCTATTTCTTATGCTTCCAGTTTGTTCTTGTGTGGTATTTCTTCATTTTTGAAATTTACACTTTCAACAATCTTCTACAGTCTTCTGTTGTAACATCTATAGGCTTTTGTTCTTGATGAATATCCAAGAAAATTTCCTTCATCTTCTCTTGACTCAAACTTTCCTATATACTCATTATCTTGTTTGATGCAATACTTGCTTCCAAAGATTCTGAACTGTTCGACATATGTTGGTCAACCTTTCCATATTTCATAGGGTGTCTTGTCACTATTGACACTAATTCACCCTCTATTTAGAATGTAGGCAATAGTGTAAATTGCTTCTCTCCAAAAGTTGTCTAATAGTTATGTTTCATTTAACATTGTCCTGGCAATTTCTTGTACATGTATATTTTTCCTTTTGAATGGTCCATTTTGTTGCGGAGTTCTTGCAACTGAATATTGTCTTCTTATTATGTTATCTAACCTTAAACATTTGATTTTCATATTAGTCGCATTCTCATCTAAATATTTGAATGCTTAAAATTTTTCAAATGCCTCAGATTTATTTTTGAGAAAGGTAACTCAAGTCATTCTTGTATAATCATCAATGAGAAACATAAAATAACTTTCTCCTTGCAATATTTTTGTTCTTGTTGGTCCATAGAGATGTGTATGCACAAGTTCCAATGGCTTGGATGTTGCATATTTATTTTTCTTGAATCTCACCCTTGATTGTTTTCCATGTTGGCACTGCTTGTAGACAGTTCCTGACAATTTTGTAATCTTTGGCATATCTCTTACTGCTTGTTTGGTACTAATTTTTACCAAGTTTTCAAAGTTCATATGGCCTATTCTTTTATGCCAAAGCCAAATTTAATTTATATTCCCCATGAGGCATTTTTCTCCATTAATTTCATCAAGAATGTATACATTGTTTGGGGTCTTAACTGCTTTTGCAACCAACTTGCATGAATTTTCTTTCTAATCTCACATTCTTTGGAGTCAAAAGTAAGAGTGTGTCCCTAGTCTCACATTTGGCTTACACTAAGAAGATTATGTTTTAGATTTTCAAAATATAGAACCTTTTTAGCCTTAGCTCTTCCATTTTCAAGACTGAGTACCCTTTCCAATTATCTTTGAACTTCCATTGTCTCCAAATGTAACACTTCCTTCATTTTTCTTCAGGGTGATAAACTTTGCTCCATCTCATGTCATGTGACTAGAGCACTCGTTGTCAATGTACCACTTATCCCTATTATTGTGTGCACAAAGTGCATCTTGAGTGAACAAGGATTTTTCTTTCTTTTGTTCCTTTCATTCCTGATTTCTTTCAGTGATTGTTGGGCTTCCTCTTTTTGATTTTTTTTGAAATAACTTTTGCAGAATTTTGCTATATGCCCATAATTGTTGCATTTATAACATATGATGTTATAGTTCAACAAAAGGGAAAATGAGTTGTATTTTATCCTTGAGAATTCATGGGTATCTATGTTTTTGTTCCTCATGTAACCACCTCTTACTTTTGTTCTATAATCTATTTCTTTATGATCAAAACCATTGCAATAATAACAATAGCCAAAGAAAGAATTTTGGTACATGATTGTGTGATTCCATTTTGATGGGAGAGTCTTCTATGGAACATATTGTTCTTCCTTCATGTTTTCTTCAACCTTGATATATTTTTCGAGTATATCAGCATAACTCTTGGTCCTTTCTTCATTTGACTATTTTGAAGAGGATGAGGCTTATTCATTATCATCTTCCTTCTTTTCACTGTAACTAAGACTAGTTTTTTCAAATGGCGATCTTTGACAGTTTAAGATTTCATTCAAGGTTGTAGAGCTCTTTTCAAATTTGAAGTTGGTGTGTGATATTTCTAGCTCCTTTCTTATATAAACTATTTTAGATTCTAGACTACTGCAAATATCTTATTTTTCTTTTAGTTGGGATCTTAAGACTTCTTCAATTCTCTTTGCCCCTTCTACTTGAGTTTTTAAGCTGATGATAATCTTTTTCAGTTTCATCAAAACTTTATTTTATGCCAAGCATTTCTTTTCTATACTTCTTCAGCTGCTCCTTGTATATCCATTCCTTATTCCTCAATTTCTCTATTTCATTTAGAGCACATATGAGATCTCCTTCAAGATCTACTTCTGCATCAATCCCGAGATCTTCTTCTTTTGTTGAGTTTACACTTTTATTTTCTAAGACATTAGTCTATGTTTCTAAACTCATAAAGATGATTTCTTTTGTTTCATTATCACTATCATCAGACATGTTGTTGTCTTCATTGGTATATAGATTCTTATTTTGTTTATAGAACTTTCTCCTTCTTCTTCTTTTTTTTCAGTTTTACCCTTCTTGTACCTTTTGAAACTAGAATCTTCTTTTACATTGCTATTTCCATTCTTTGCATAAGGACATTTAGTCGAAAATTGTCATGCTTCTCCATAATTAAATCATTTTAAGGGAAGCTTACCTTTGTATTTTTTTGTCCTCCTCTTGAGCTTTCTAACAAAGTTAGCTTCTTCTATGTTTGATTCACTATCTGAGCTGTCACTCATTTTATATTCTTCTGTCTTTATCTTCTTTGACGCCTTGAAGGATAATTCCTTCCTTGATAGCTTTTTTGTCTTATCCTATTCCATCATCATTTCATATGTAGTGAGGATTTCGTGCAACTCGTCAACATGTCTAGGTCCTTTAATTATTCAATGGAAGATATATTGGGGTTGAATCTTGAGAGAAGTGTTTCAAGAATTTTTTGCACAATGATGGTTTCTTTAATCTCTTCTCCCAATCCTTTGATGGTGTTGACAATATCATCCAAACAAAGAAAATAGGCTGTAATACTCTCCTATTCATTCATCTTGAGGGTCTCAATTGTCCTCTATGGGTTTGTAAATTTTCCTTCTTGACCTTGTCATCCCCTTCATATATTTTTTGTAACTTGTCCCATATCTCTTTTGTTGAATGAAAATGCACAACTTTGACAACTACTGATTTTTCCATACCACACAACGTTTCATTCTTTGCCTTAGGATTATTGTCGCTAGGCCTCTTTCTGGTTGTATCTACAGGTGGATTTTTTGGGGTTGTGTAACCATTCTCAATTTCACTCCAAACATCAACACAAGTGACATCAAATAGTTTTTCATTCTTATGATCCAAAAACATAATTTTATCCATCAACTAATGGATATTTGTTTGTAGAAAATCTTTCATTTTTATATCCATTTATGTTGCAGGGATTCACCTTCTAGTGGTTAGACTATTTCTGAAGGAACCCACTCCGATACCAATTGTTGGCACACTTACTTCTACTAAGAGGGGGAGGTGAATCAATATAATAATACTTTTTCGTTTCTTTCAATATTTATCAATGTTAATTTACCACCTATAATCGTTAATGATAAATACATAACCATACAATCCACATAACAAAGAGATTTAATGTGGAAACCCAAATAGGATAAAACCACAAAACAATTATTTTATAAGATCATGTAGGCACCAACCTGTAGGAGACACAAATCCCCTTAGTTGAGCACCAACTCAGCAATGCATGCAGGCACCAACCTATATCTTCAATATTTGTAGGCACCAACCTAAAGGAGACATCAATCCCCTTAGTTGAGCACTGAATCAACAATGTGTAGGCACCAACCTACTAGATACACCAATCTCCTCAATCTATCAATAATGTTAAATTTTCTCTTTCCCTCAAACCTTCACATGCATAAAACAATTTCTCTATCTTTGTTGTCATGACACATTCATTCTGTTCACGATCTTCTTGATTTAAGAAGTTACTTATACCTTACACCTCTCCCTTACACCTATCATCCACCCTTATATGATTACATTATCCTTCTTTCATTCTATAGCATCCTTAGACCTTAGAGCATAAGAGTTTCTCTTCACACAATCCACACTCCCTCACTTTTCTCACACTTCACTGACTTCAAAACGACGAGGGAATGCCTATTTATACCGATCCCATACACCAAATTCCCTTTTCTCTTATGCCAAAAATAGTGCTTATGGATCAGCTCTAGATCTCTTGGCTCTTCCTTAAAATCAGGCTGTAAAAATTCCTTTTCAACTAGTCTAAAATTCCTCCTAATTCGCATGTTGACTGCTCACTAGATAGAGCATAAATCTTAATTCTCAACAACTTTCCGATCAAATGCTTGGTCAAACCTCAACCTTTGATCTGTTCGCTCACCTTCATAATGCCTACACTTCAACAACCATTGGATCATAGCTAAGATAAAGTGTCATTTGTTGATCGTGTTTTCTTATCGGGCTATTGGGACCACCGAGACATCATACCACATAAACTTCAGTAGTCGTTGGATCATCCCTCGATTTAATTTCAACTGTTGATCTAGTTTTTTTTGGATTAAATCACAATCATCGATATACTCATTGGATGCAAACATCATGGCTTCAACACTCGGTGATCATCTGATCATTCCTTTGGATTCAATCTTGGTCATTGGTCTATTTTTTTTCCACCAAAACACACCATGCAACTACAACGCACATTCAACCTCCAATCATCTTCTTATTTGAATCTCATTCATTGATCTCATTCACTGGCCATTAGCACATGAAACATAGCTTCAACATTGATCATTTGATCTAGAATCTGATTCAATCCTAGCCATCGATCTCAGTGACCATCTAATATGGACTCTGATCCAATCTCAATTGTTGATATGTTGGCTTGATGGTTTAATTCATCATTTATTCTATACATACTTCTGCAGCCTCCAAACTACACCTTCACATTCTTCCACACTCACTTTGCACCCATACTTAGACAATTTATCAAGGTATCACCGTAAGTCCAAGGAATTTGCATTCAAACCTTCATGACCTCTAGAATATACCTTCACGTTCTGCCACACTCATTTTGTACCCATAATTAGACAATTTCTCTAGGTCTCACCCTAGGTCTGTGGGTTCATGCTCACTTCATTAGTTCTTCACATACTCCCAATTCTCTACCACTTCATTACCTCTATAATTTCTTGATACTTAGTTTATTTTGAGATCTCACCGCGCTCCGTGAGACATCATGATACTTCTCTCCCATGCTCCACGAGACACCTCTATTTGACCATTTCATTCTTGATACTTAGTCATGTTTTGAGTTCTCATCGTGCTCTACAAGACATCTTTGTCCGACCGAATATTTTATACTTAGTCAATTTTAGAAATCCTACTGATCCAACATGTTGATGTTGCAGATGAGGTGGATTTCAAGTGGAATTATTCTACATGTATATTGTATGACATGGCATCATTTCCTATCCTGATTAATGGCACTACTTATGGCATCTGCAGAGATGCTTGTTATGGCTCTTGCATGGTACTAACATGGACTCCCTCTAATGTGGCATCTGTGTTGGTCGTTGATGTGGTGTTGTTGTGGCCCTGATCATTTGATCTTTATCCATTGATCTTCGATGATCAATGGTTGGAATTTAACCTATTCTGGGTCCAATCTTCTCCTTGAAAAAAGTTAACGCTTTGTGCATGGTTCCATGGCTCTTCCATTCGCATTCAAATTACATAAAAATTCTTTTGCAATATAAACCCTTCAAAGTTGAATTTCCTTGTGAATGTGGGATATATCATTGTAGTCATTTCTTCAGTGTAGTTAGCCCAGTTCTAATTCCTTAAGATTAACGCTACTTAGATCTACAATAGACTCATCACTTCCTCCTCATACCTATCTGACATCTCGTCTAATGTCCATCGCTAAAATTCTTGTTATTCTTATGCATCCATGAATTCGTTCACAATTGTAATTACCTCATGGAATCTTATCAACGTACAAAATATTCTCTTCTTCCTCTATCTGGTTCAGTTTATGGTATGGACGCTTCCTCTATGGACACTTCCTATGTCTGTTTAGATTTTCTTTGGTCCTATAGGTATCCCTATCTTTTGACATCAATGACAACATGATTCTTACAACTCTATCTACCTTTGACATCAATGAAAACACTATTTCCAACATATCTCATGGAGGTAGTTCAAAGGACATTTCCAAGATAAATATTTTCCCAAGAATTATTATGAAATGAATATTAAAGATTTATTTGAACTCAAGTTGGGAAGCATGTTAATGGATGAATATGAAAAGAGGTTCTTTGAGTTGTTGAAATATGTTGGTTTCATAAAGGATGAAAAAGTAAAAATCCAAAGGTTTCTTAGTGGGTTACCTTCTTTCTATAGTGACAATATTCAATATGATAACCCCAAGACTTTGGAGGAATCCATAAGGAGAGAAAAACATATTTATGAAAAAAGTAGAGGAACACTAGTTTTCCAAAAAGCTTGGAATGACAAGATGAAGGGTAAAATTGATCAAAGGCATAAAGGTTTTAAGCCACCCTTTTTCAAGAACAACACCCAAGCAAATAATCAAGGTAAATCAACCCAAAATGAGCACAAGATTGCAGATTCATTTGGGAAAAGGCCAAGGAAACAACCTGTACAATGTTGGGGATGTGAGGTAAATCACTTATATGGAATTCCCTCACAAAGGAGAAAGAATGAGGATTGTCCAAAACATTCAAGAGGATGAAAAATAGTGGAAGACATGGGAGGAAACATGCCATGTATTTATGCAATATTGGACAACAAGCAAGAGGAATATCAATCCTCAATGTTTGAAGTGGAAGATAAGATTGATAACCAACCCATAGAAATTTCATTTGATTATGGATCTATCCTTAGTTACATAAACTATAACATTGTTAAAGATTTCACTTGCAAAGGAGTAAGCATAAGAAATATTAGTTAGTTCAATTAGCTACATAGGATAAGAGGAAGATCAATGAGCTAGTTAAAGATTGTCTAATAAACATGAATGGACTTAACACAAAGGTAGATGTGAAAATAATACCATTGGGTTCATATGATTGTCTAACTAGAATGGATTGGTTGGAAAAACACCATGATGTCCCATATTGTTACAAAAATACAATCATATGTCTTGATGAATAAGGGAAGCAAGGAAAGGTTCAAGGCATTCAAAGAGCTTTAGTTGTTAGAGAGATTTCAACTATGCAGTTGAAAAAGAGTTTCAGGAAGGGATGTCAAATTTTTGTGGCCCATATGGAAGAGGAAACCAAAGATAAAGTGGAAAGCATTGAAGACCATCTAATATTGAGGTATTTTGAAGATGTTTTTAGAGAAATCATAGGATTTCCACCAAAGAGATACATTGATTTCTCTATTGATTTGGTTCCAGGAGCTTCCCTAGTGTCCAAGATACCATAAAAAATGGGCACACCAAAATTGAAGGAGTTGCAAATGCAGATTGAAGAAATTTTGAAGAAGGGGTATATACGTCCAAGTGTGTCACCTTGGGGTGCCCCAGTTATTTTTGTGAAGAAGAAAGATAAAACCTTAAGGTTGTGTATTGATTTCAAACAATTGAATAAGGTCACCATAAAGAAAAAAATATCATTTGCCAAGAAATGATGATTTATTTGATCAGTTGAAAGGTGCAAGAATCTTTTCCAAGATTGACTTAAGATCAGGTTATCATCAAGTGAGGATAAAGGAAGAATACATCAACACGACAACGTTCATAACAAGATATGGGCATTATGAATTTATGGTAGTGCCTTTTGGACTATCAAAATCCCCAACTGTTTTCATGTGCCTAATGAATGGAGTGTTCATGGAGTACTTGGACAAGTTTTTAATTGTGTTCCTAGATGGTATCCTTATCTAATCCAAGTCAAAAGAGGAACATGAGAAACATTTGAGAATGGTTGCAAGTTTTAAGATAGAATAAATTGTATGCTAAATTAAGTAAGTGCGTCTTTTATCAAAAGAATATTCACTACTTGGGACATATTATTTCAACAGAAGGAATAACAGTGGATCCCGAGAAGACAAAGACCATTAGAGGATGGCCAATGCCAAGAAATGTCACACATCTTAGATCATTCATGGGTATTTTTGGTTATTATCGAAGGTTCATAAAAGGATTATCAAGGATTCCAAGCCCAATCACTTCTTTGCAAAAGAAGGGCGTGAAATTTAAATGGAATCCCAAGTGTGAAAAGAGCTTTCAGTAGCTTAAAGACATCTTGAAAAGTGTGCCAATCCTAAATATTGCATATCCAGATGAGGATTTTGTGGTGTGCACTAATGCATGCAAGGAAGGGCTCGGTGGAGTCCTAACACAAAAAATATCATATAGTATGCTATCAGTCATAAAATTAAAAGAGAATGAGAGGAATTGTGCTACTCATGATCTAGAGTTAGCAAAAATTGTACATGCATTAAAAATATGGAGACATTACCTCATGGGAAGGAAATTTGAGCTAAGGAAAAACCATTGTGGTCTGAAACATTTGTTTGCATAGCCAACATTAAATGCTATACAAACTAGATGGTTGGAATTACTTAGTGAATATGACTTTGAAATTAAGCATATAAAAGGGAAGGAAAATAAAGTGGTTGATGCACTCAGAAAGAGAGCTCATGAGTTTCATATTTAATCCATTAACATGTACAAGGAAGATCTGAAAGATAAATTTATTGCAACAGAAAATTTAGATCAACATTATTTGAAAATAAAAGAAACATTACAAGGAAATTTTCAATGGATATTTAATTTTTATGAGCTGAAAGAAGATGGAATTATCATGTACAAATGCAAAATGTATGTGTCTAATTCTAATGAGATAAAAAATGCAGTGTTGAAGGAAATGCACAATGTGTCATATGTCAGGCACCTAGGATATCAAAAAACAATTGCAATTGTAAGAAGTCAAAATTTGTGGTCAGGGATGAAGAAATAAGTGGCTAATTACATAGCAAGATGTCTAGAGTGTCAGAAGATGAAGACTGAAAATAGACATCCAGTTAGGTTATTGCATCCATTTTTCATTCCAGAATGGAACTGGGAAGTTTTGATGCTAGTAGTAGCATTATACAGGTATTTCTGCACAGGTCTATGTGTCTAGACGTGGGGAAATAATCCAAAGCCTTTTACCTTGGTAGATTTTCTTTAGTTAAATGAATTATTAAAGTAAAGTGTTTTTATTAATTGATTATATAATTAGTTAATTGAGTTATTTAAGGAAAGTGATAAAAGTAATTAGCATTTTTCTAAATCTCAAGTGAGTGTGAGAAGTAATCCCAACCGTCAATCACTTTGGAGATTAGAAATAGATTATAACTCACGATTATAAAAGAAAAGCTAGGGTGAAGGAGGAAGACACTTTACATGTGTTAGGGGAGTCAACACAAAGAGGATTGGATCACGAAGAACTATGATTCAAGATACTAGATAGGTGGAGAAGGAATTCCATCTAGAGATCAGGTCAAAGAAAAGAGAGAACAAAAGCAACACAGGTGGGTTTCGGTCAGAGGAAGTCACATGAAGAGTGTTGCATCGTACAAATATTTATGTACAGTATTTTTGTACATGCACTTGAGTTTCAGTGGAGAAAATCACGTACATACATGGGTTTGCTAAAGGAAAGGCCCATACACCTCAAAAAGCACGCAGTTATGGGTTGTACAACAAACCAGACTTTGTCAGGTTTGTCTGCAGTTGTATTTCTCTTAGCATGCCATTATCCCTATTACAAGAGTCCTGATTTTAGCATAATAAAATCAATCTCAACACTGGTTTTCCCTCTGGTGTTTTTCTAGGGGTATCTATCCAAAAATATTGGTGTTTATGTGTGCATGATTTGGTTTCTAGTTTTGCTTCCGCTAGATTTATTGAGTTGAATATTTCAACAATGCATTTTTGTTTTGTGAGTTGCTAATCTAATTATAGTAAGGAAATCACTAGATAACAAAGTACCTAGGTGTTGGAGTAAGAGAAATTTTCAACATGGTATCAGAGCACATGTTATAAAGGGAAGCCAAATCTCAAATCCATAGAAAATCCATAACCAACAGGTGTAAATTGAAGGACGAATTTTAGGGAAATAGTCATACTGAGGCAGAACTAGTTTTTTGCAGGTCTACTGAGGTGTACGCATGCCACATAAAGCACAGTCATGTACATACATAGATTGTAGTGGTGACATTCATGTACATACATAAGTTGCAGAGGTGATATTTGCATACATACGCAGGTTGCAGTGAGCACAAGCATGTACATACATAGGCTCTAGTGATCATAGTCACGTACAAGTCCATACAAGTCAGTACATGGGAAATTTATAGCAGTAGATTATTTCCAGGGCAAGTTATCAGGTATTAGGGATGGAAACAACACCATTGAGAGTTGAATACAGATTGTATGAAGAATCAAACTTCTTATCTTAGAAAGCAAGAGTAATTTTGGCATTGAAGGAGTATGACCTTTGGGAGTTAGTGGACAAAGTTGTTACTCCACTGATAGATCCAAAAACTATGGAAGCTCACAAAAAGAAGGAGATCAAAGCAGAGAGGGTCCTCCTGGATTCGATGAAGGATAACCTAATTACTCACCTATCTGAGAAGAATAATACCAAAGATATATTTGGTGCCTTGGTAAGTTTATTCTAGAGCAAGAACATCAATAGGAAGATGGTCTTAAGGAATAAACTTAGATCAATGCAAATTTCTAGATCTGATAATGTTAACAGCTATCTCATGAGGATCACACAAGTGTGTGATTAACTTGTATCCATAGGGGAGAAAACAAAGGAAATAGAGCTCGTGAATGTGGCATTGAATGATCTTACCAAGTCCTGGGAACCATTTTTCAAGGGAGTTTGTTCCCGATAAAATCTCTTGGATTGGTAGAGACTTTGGGATGATTGCATTCAGGAAGAGACACCAGAGGATTTTGAGTGCGACAAGTAGGGAGGTAGTAAGGAGAAATTGGATCTTGTCGGTAAGGTGAAGAAGGGAAAAGGAAATAGTTATAGCAAGAAGGGTAACAGTGATGGAGGATCATCACAACCAGGGAATAAGAAGGAATTGAGTAAAATCAAATGATTCTCATGTCATAAGTGTTAACACATAAGGCACTATGAACTGGAGGAAAGAGAGGGTTGTAGATTGGATAGGTTGCAGGAACTTAAGTTCATACTTATAAACATCCACAACAGCCTCAGAGCTACCATCTAATCTATGAAGTTTTTCATACCATTTTGAAAGGCTGAGGAGGGGGTTTGGTAAAATTCTTGAAATTGGCGTTGTGAAATGACAGATAGGGATGTTGCGAACTCATTTCCTGTAGCAACTGCTTCTAAATATTTGATCATAACTCTAAAACGATGGTGTGGGTTTCTCTAAAATTTTTTGTGGAAGAGAATGATAGCCTTGTTGACTTTCTAACCAAATTTCAGCCTGACCCAATTTGGAATTTGAGAGATAAAATTAAAACATCAGTGCACTGCAAACTCTCTGTTTTGCATAGATGTTGGATATTCTCCTTGTTTGGAGGTTCCCACCTATCAAGGAAGATTCAAATGGTCTCCTAGGAGTTATTTGGACATGAGGGACATATTTTCCATCTCCAGATCAATCGGAATGACCTGTTTCAAAAGGAATTTATCATTATAGACAAAATCCCCGCAAAATAGGAATTTGTTAGGCTTTTGTTGGAATCTTTTGTAACAAGACTCCTAACTGAGAGGAGGATCCTATGTAACTCCTTGGTTTCGACCTCCTTAGGGTAGATAGAGATTATTAACTATAAATGAAAGGGTTTTTTTATGAGAAAAGGGTTGGATTCATGATCCAAGAGAGGAGAGGGTTGTAGGGGCGGTTTATCTATGTGTGACTGTCAGCCTGAGGGCATGTTATTGTTAATACATTTCTGCCATTAAGGATTCATGAGAGTTGTCTTATCAACATGTTTTATTTTTATTTATTTCTCCTTTATCCCACTTGAATAAAATTGCAAACTATGAAGGTCATGGTTGCCTGTGATTAGGATATTCATGAGCTGCAAAGGATTTGTAGAGATTTCCTTTTAATTATTGTTTTGTTCAAGTATTCTTCAGTCCATTCGATAGAGAGGATCTTTGTTTTGTGAACATTTTTCTTTATGTTTTTTCCTCTCCATTCCTCTACCTTGATAATATATAATATTTGTTTGATGTGCAACTCAAATGCCTTCAATCTGTAGGATGTTGTGACTCCATGCCAAATGGAATGCCTCTGCAAACTATTTGTTTCCCTTTTTCTTCATATTTATTACTGATCCAACAACCATAAACTTAATTTTATTATTTAAATTATGATGGGTATTAGGCTTGCACCTACAACAGTCTATGTGTGACCTCTAGTGCTAATATTTTTGGTGTCGTTACCGAGGACAAAGTTGAATATCTTCATTGGGTTGTACGACACATATTACTACGAGCTCTTGATGGTGAGCAAGGATTGGTGATAGACAAGACTACAAATTTTTTACCATGGCGACTCCACACATTTGAAGAACTTGTTGGTGATTCAAATCAAGTTATAGGACTCCACCAAGGAACGAGCTCAAACATAAAATGGAAGGAAGACACAGGAAGTCCAAGTATCAAGATATTAGTTTCCTTCAAGAGATCATATTATTTTTTATCAGTTATTTCCCGTCCTTTCCTTCATATATCAAGAGAATTATCCTTTGATTTGTTTACTCTGATGACCATAATCCAACTGTTGTATATCCCTCTTTGAAAGAAGAAGATTTGCATTCTTCTTACATCATTGATGTTGACCCTTGTCCTTCATTTGAAACATATGAGAACAATATTTGTATTCAAATCCTTCCTGAACATGATCAACCCTGTAACCATGTAAATGATACAACTAATTCAACACCTTCTCTGATCATAGTACCATCTTCTACCACCACTTCTAGAATTTGCAATCAATCCATTGAACCTCACTTTCGGCCTACTAAAGTTCAATCCATAAAAAGAGAAAAAATGTTCAAACCTTTAAAAATATTGTCTACTCTTCATCCTTACCCTCCCAAGTTTTTAGAATATCTAACTCTTTTTTTTGGAGAAGATCATATTATAGTTGAGAAACATTTGGGAGCTTTTCAGAATGTCATTGACAATTTGGAAATTATGCATGAGGATGTTGTTATGAGGTTATTTGTCAAATATTTGGTTGGAGATGTTGCTTTGTGGTTTTAAAAAGTAGAGGTTGGTTCCATTGGTTTGTGGGGTGAGTTATGTGGTGCATTTTCAAGGTACTGGAGAGAGAACAAATCTCTTGAACGATACTTAGCTGATTTTTATGATTTGAAAAGAGGGGAAGATGAAGATCTTGCCATTTTCAACAAGATATTTTATAGTTTTTATTGCAACATGCCTTTAGATATCCGACCTCCTAAAGTTTTTGCTAGACTGTGTTATGTAATGACTCTTCATCCATATTTTTCTCTTCTTCTCCTATAAAGGAGGTTTGTTACCTTACAACAAATGTTCATTGATGCTCAAGAGGTTGAGGACAATCTCAAAGCCTGTGGAAAATTTTAAGATTAAGTTAAGGATGAGGAGTGGAATGTAGACATAGCTAATAATGAACATGAACAAGAAGGATGCCATGAGGAGGAGTTGGCAGAGCATCCTGTTGAGGAGCAAGATGTTGTCTCTAATTTTGTTAATTATGATATCCACGAAGCCTTTTTTTTACCTGTATATGATGACTACAATAACTATGATGAGGTTGATTTCCAAAAAATATCAAAAATATTTTTTCATCTAGAAAAGGATTATTTTCAACAGTCTTATGAAAACATTCATCCCATTTATGAAAGTTATGAACTCTATCATAGGGAAAATTGTGACTTAGTTGGAGGTAAGTCATTTCCCTTATGATTTTATTCATTTAAGATTTTGAAATAAAATTTTGAAGTTTCTTATAGAGCAGAAAGAGTTGAGATGCAAAATCACACAAGTTTTTTGGAACATAAGGATAACATTATAAGTCAACAACAAATTTTCCATGTTCATAGTGATCCCATGGTTCTATATTTGGAGAATTTTATTGAGGTTGAAATGCATGATAAGGAAAAAAATAACACTGTTGCCTTTTTTTATAATCATGATCTTGCATTTGAAAACTTAGAACAAGAAAAAACAGCATTTGAAGAAAAAGATACAATGAAGAAAGAAGCTTGTATGTTTCTCTATACTTGTGAACATGAAGGAACTATAGACGTAGGTTGTCCTTTCCTTTTTATCGATCAACAAGTGATATTCACACATAGGCTTCAATATCCTTTTGCATTTCTGTTGGAAACATCAGAGAAAGAGACCTTTATGAGTTACCTACAATAAGAAAGTGGAATTGGTTCTTCAAAGTGGATGGGTTTTCAGATTGGATTTAATTTTCAATATGAATTGCCATTAAGAAGGGTTATGCAAGGAATCCAATCAATAGAAAAGGTATTTACATGGATACATTGGATTTTTTATGTCACCTGATAAAGCATCTTAGATATCAGGTTAGAAGTAGGTAGTGTACATAAATAATCTCACTTCACGAGATTTGCATTCTAGTTCGGATTTGGTTCGTAGTTTTCATCTTGTTTGTTTTTCAGTTTTCAATAAATGATTAGAGGTGCTCTCAAGGCATGAACAAATCTCAAGGAATAAACAAAATACATATTGTAGAGATGGAATGGATAAGGCACTGGAACTGCATGTTCTTGGCAGCTCATAGGGAGCATGTCATCCCCTATGGAGCTAGAGGTTAACACATAAGAAACTGTGAACTGGAGGAAAGATAGGGTTGTAGCTTGGATAGGTTGCAAGCACTTACGTTCGGACTTATCAACATCCAAAATAGCCTCATATCTACCATGTACTCTATGAAGTTTTTCATACCATTCTGAAAGGTTGAGGAGGGGGTTTGGTAAAATTCTTGAAATTGGCATTGCGAACTGACAGACATGGGTGTTGCGAACTCATTTCCTGTAGCAGATGCTTATAAATATTTGATCATAAATCTAAAACGGTGATGTGGGCTTATTTGAATGTTTTTTCTGAGGAGAATGATAGCCTTGTTGACTTGCTGACCAAATTTTAGCCTGACCCAGTTTCGAATTTGAGAGATAAAATTAAAACACCAGTGCACTGCAAACTGGCACTACAAACTCTCTATTTTGCATAGTTGTTGGATATTTGCCTTCTTTGTAGGTTTACACCTATAAAGGAAGGTTCAAATGGTCTCCTAGGATTTATTTGTACATGAGGGACATATGTTCCATCTCCAGATCAATTAGAATGACCCATTTCAAAAGGCATTTATCATTATAGACAAAATCCCCCAAAAATAGGAATTTGTTAGGCTTTTGTTGGAATATTTTGTAACAAGACTCCTAAATGGAGGAGGATCCTATGTAACTCCTTGGTTTCGACCTCCTTAGGGTAGATAGCTATTATTCACTATAAATGAAATGGGTTTTGATGAGAAAAGGGTTGGATTCATGATCCAAGAGAGGAGAGAGTTGTAGGGGAAGTTTATATGTGTGTGTTTGTAAGCATGAGGGCATGTTATTATTAATACATTTATGCAATTGAGGATTCATGAAAGTTGTCTTATCAACATGTTTTATTTGTCTTTATTTCTCCTTAATATCACTTGAATAAAAGTGCAGACTATGAAGGTCATGGTTGTCTGTGATTAATAGATTCATGAGCTACAAAGGATTTGCAAATATTGCCTTTTAGTTATTGTTTTGTTCAAGTATTCTTTAGTCCATTTGACAGAGAGGATCTTTGTTTTGTGAACTTTTTTCTTTATGTTTTTTCCTCTCCATTATTCTACCTTGATAGTATATAATCTTTTTCTGATGTGCAACTCAAATGCCTTCAATATGTAGGATGTTATGACTCTGTGCCTAATGGAATGCCTCTGCAGACAGTTTGATGCCCTTTTTTTTTTATCTTTATTACTGATCCACCAACCATAAACTTAATTTTATTATTTACATTATGATGGGTACTAGGCTTACACTTACAACAGTCTAGGTGTGACCTCTAGTGCTAACAATAAGAATGGAAATTATGCATCTCAGTGTCTAGAGAAGAAGAACGGTAAAGGAAAGATGCAGACAACAACTTCAACAAAGACACAACTTGATGATTTTGCATCAAAGTTTGAGAAGGATTACTCAATAGTTTTTTTCATTTCCACCAGAACAACTATGAGTGCATGGTTCTTGGACAATGGTGCATCTTGTCATATGACAGAGGCATTGGATCTGTTTAGTAGTCTGACGGAGAGGGACTTAGATCTTCATGTGGAACTTGGTGATGATGCCAAGTATGTAGTGAAGGGAGAGAGAAAAATTATGTTCCATCTTGAGTTGGGAGGTTCATTAGATGCCCAAGATGTGCTTTATGTACCAGGTTTGAAGAAGAATTTTCTTTCAGTCTCAGCTATGGAGGAAAGGGGTTTGTTGTTACTTTTCAGAGAGGGAAAGTACTCATATGTTCAGATAAATCTAGCTAGGATAGCGCAATGGTCATTGGGGTTATAGAAGGAACTTTATACAGGTTGTAGGGAAATCTTGTTCAATATTTGGTACACAACAGTGACAACCTATGTGAGTTGTGGAATAAGAGGTTGGGACACCTACACTATAAGGCATTTCCAATTCTAAGGGGTATTGTTACAGGTCTTCCATAGTTCAATATTGAGCAGTACAGAGTGTGTAGATGGTGTGCACTTGTCAATAATGCCAACGTTTCTTTCCCTAGAGGTGAGAGTAGGTCCAAGGGGATCTTGGATTTTGTCCATTCAAATATGAGTGGGTCTATGTTAGTAGCATCACTACAAGGATAATCATACTATGTGACGTTTATTGATGATTTTTCCAGGAAAACCTGGATCTTCTTATGAAGACGAAGGATGAGGTCCTCATTTTATTTCAGGAGTTTAGAGCTCAGGTAGAGAACCATACATGTAAGAATATAAAATTCTTGAGGTTGAATAATGGGGGAGAGTACACCTCTAATGACTTCAAGGATTTTTTCAAGGAGGTAGGGATTAAGAGGGAGTTGATGGTCTCATACAACCCTCAATAGAATGGGGTTGTGGAGAGAAAGAATCGGTCCATCATCATTTCTACCATAGCTATGATACATAACCAAGAGTTGCCTATTTGTATGTGGGTATATGCTTGTAACACAACAATGTATGTGTAGAAAAAATTTCTCACAAGATATTGGGGGATAAGACTTTGGAGGAGGCATTATCAGGAGTGAATCCAAAGATTGATCATTTGAGGATCTTTGGTTGTCTAGTTTATATCCATGTACTTTTGGAGAAGAGGATGAAGTTGGAGCTTTCAGGATAGAAGGATATATTTGTGGGGTACAATGAGATCTCAAAGGCTTACAAGATATTCATTCCAGCATAGTGGAAGATTGTTGTAAGTAGATATGTGAAGTTGGAGGAGAACTTGGCATCTAGGAGATACCTGGAGTCATCAACAGTGACATAGGATGAGGATAAACAAACTCTAAAGGATGAGTAGCAGTCAACAGTTCATACTTTAGGTGGGGAGGAGGAGTTATCCCCTTCTAGTCTTTTCAAGAGACCTAGGTGGTTATTACATACATTGAAGGATGCTAGTGAGGCTCCTAGGAGTGTGGTTAGAGAGCACAAGCCTCCAAAGAATTTTATGAACTACATGGTTCTTATGAGTAGCAACATTGATTTTGATCCTTCAAGTTTTGAGGAAGCAACAAATCAGTAGGTAAGACAAGATGTCATGGTACAGGAGTACACCTCTATTATGAGGAATGATGTTTGGGACATAGTGCCAAGACCAGAGGGGAAGTAAGTTGTGAGTTCTAGGTGGGTCTACAATATCAAGCATGCTACAAATGGTAGCATTGAGAAATTAAAGGTGAGGTTTGTGGCGAGAGGGTTCTCCTAGAAAGATGGAGTAGAATATGAGGAGACGTTTGCTCAATTCACCATGAATGCTTCTATTTGAGTTATTATTTATATGACTTCAGTTATGATGTGGAGGATACATCAGATGGATGTGAAAATATATTTCCTCAACCAAATCATTAAGGAGGAAGTATACATAGAGAAAACTCAAGGATTTGAGCTACATGGGAGGGAGTCTCATGTGTGTAGGATTAAGAAACCTTGTAAGGACTCAAACATGCATTGAGGGTGTGGTATTCCAGGATTGACGAATACTTGTAGAGTATGGGATTTACCAAGAGAGAGGAAAATCCTAACTTGTACTTCATACTTGTTGGAGAGGATCCTCTCACCTTGGTTATGTATGTTGATAATTTATTTCTCACAAGTGTAGAGGAGCTTATTGCAGGGTGTAAAGTGGATTTAGCTAGTGAGTTTGAGATGAAGGACATTGGATTGATTCATTATTTCTTTGGGTTAAAGGTATGGAAGGTATCAAAATATATCTTCCTTTGACAAGGGAAGTATGTAGTTGATATATCGAGGAGATTCATGATGGAGGACTATAAACCAATGGCTACACCTATGATTACTAATCTAAAGAAGGTGAATACTTCAGATTTAGAGCTGGTGGATCCCAGGATATACATGCAACTGATAGGTCCCTTGATGTATTTGGTCAACACTAGACCATATATTTGTCTTTTTGTGAACACCTTGAGTCAATTCATGGTGGAGTCGAGGCATGTGCATTGGATTGTAGAAAAACATGTGCTCATATAATTGAGAGGTACAGTGGAGTATGGATTGAGATATCATGGATGATATGGAGTGGAGTTGTCGGGATATACATACTCATATTGGGTAGGCGGTGCAATATACAAAAAGAGCACCTCAAGGTGTTGCTTTAGCTTGGGATCAACAATGATTACTTGGTTCAGTAGGAAGCATACTTCTATAACACTTAGTTTAGTAGAGCCAGAGTATATGGCAGTGAGTATGGCTAACTGTGAAGCTATTTGGCTTCACAAATTGATTAAAGGTTTTTTTTATCAGGATGTGGAGCCTACGATGATATGCTATGATAATCAGAGTTGTATCAAACTCTTAAAGAATCCAACGTTCCATGACAGGTCCAAGAATATTGAGATCAAGTACCACTTCATCTGGGATAGGATCTAGAAGGGAACAATGAAGCTTCATTATATTCCCATAGATGAGCATGTTGTAGATATTATAACCAAGCCCTTGGAGAAAGGGAAGTTTGTGTTTTTCAGAGACAAGCTTGGAGTGGTGTGGAATGCCTTCCTCTCTAAGAGGGAGTGTTGATGCTAATGTTAGCATCAGATAAGTATTTATGCATAGGTCTATGTGTCTAGAAGTGTGGAAATCATCCAAATCCTTTTACCTTGGTAGCTTTACTTTAGTTAAAGGAATTATTAAAGTAAAGTGATTTTATTAATTAATTATGTAATTAGTTAATTGAGTTATTTAAGTAAAGTGATAAAATTAATTAGGAGGTTTCTAAATCTCATCTGAGTGTGAGAAGTAATATCAACCATCAATCACTTTGGAGATTAGAAATAGATTATAACTCACGATTATAAAAGCTAGGCTAGGGTGAAGGAGGAAAACACTTGGCATGTGTTGAGGGATTCAACACGGAGAGGATTGGATCATGAAGGACTGTGATTTATTATATTGGATAGGTGGAGATGGACTTCCATCTAGAGATCAAGTTAAGGAGAAGAGAGAACAAAGGCAATGCAAGTGGGTTTTAATCAGAGGAAGTCACAAGAAGAGTGTCACACTATATGGATCTTGTCATATAGTCTCTTCATACATGTATGTGGGTTTCAGTGGACACAGTTGCGTACTTATGTGGGTTTGTTGAAGGAAAGGCTCGTACACCTCAAAAATAATGCATTTCTAGGCTGTATAGCAGACCAAACTTTGTCAGGTTTGTCTTCATTTGCATTTCTCTTGGTTGGCCATTATCCCTATTATGAGAGCCCTAATTTTAGCATAACAAAATCATTCTTAGCATTGGTTTTCCCTCCGAGGTTTTTCTAGGGGTATCTACCCAAAAATATTGGTGTTTATGTATGCATGATTTGGTTTCCAGTTTTTCTTCCACTAGATTTATTGAGTTGAATATTCCAACAGTGTGTTTTTGTTTTGTGAGTTACTAATCTGATTGCAGTAAGGAAATCACTAGATAAAAAAGTACCAAGGTGTTGGAGTAAGAGAAATTTTCAACAGTAAGTAATCACAATGGATTTTATTACTAGGTTTCCCAGAGAAATGAAGCAGCATGATTCCATCATGGTCGTGGTGAATAAATTAACCAAGGAAACACATTTTATTCCAAGGAAGACAACACAAAAGGAAACACATATTGCAAAAATATATATGAAAGAAGTTGCTAGGATACATGGAGTGCCTAAGGCAATAGTTTCAAACATAGATCCAAAGTTAATTACATCCAATTTTTGGAAGGGTTTGTTCAAAGGCTTTGGGACAAATCTAAATATTAGTACAACGTATCACCCAGAGTCATATGGGAAAACAAAAAGCACTAACAAAATCATTGAGGATATGCTCAGAATGTATGTGATGGATCAATCATCAAAGTGGGAAGATTATATTCACTTAGTGGAATTTTGTTACAATAATGGGTATCGTGAATCATTGAAAATGATTCCATTTGAAGCCTTGTATGGTAGAAAATGTAACACATCAATGAGTTGGGATAATCTAGTAGACATAGTGATTGTTGGGACATATTTGTTGAAGGAAATGGAAGAAAATGGAAAAGATCAAGAAGAATTTAAAGGCTACCCAAGACAGGAAGAAAATTTATGAAAACAAGAATAAAGTGTTTAGAGATTTCAAAGTGGGTGAACATGTGCTTTTAAAAGTGAAGGAAAAAAGAAGTTCACTAAGATTAGGAAGTTGCCCAAAGTTGTCAGTAAGATATCGTGGACCTTTTGAAATGTTGTAAAATATAGGGCCAGTTGCATACATGCTAGCATTTCCTACATCCATGAGTGCATAATGTATTTCATGTGTCATTGTTAAAGAAATATGTGATTAACCCTAGCCAAATAATTGATTGAATTGTGTTCCGAGTGGAACATGAAGGGGATTTTTGGGTAGAACCAGTACGCATCCTAGACTAAAAATTCAAAGTTCTTAGGAACAAATCCATAAGGATGGTAAAGGTTCAATGGATACCTGATATGGTCCTAAAGATGCTATGTGGGAGCATGAAGAAAACATGTGGGAAGAATACCCACAATGTTTTGTCAATTTTTAAGAAAACATAATGCAAGACTCCATTTTGAGTAACTAGAGTTTCAGAACCACATCTCGGAGTCCTAGCCAAGTTTCACTATGGGCCTTGATAAAAGAATGGCACATTCCTTGGGTTATCAATCATAAACAAATTGTTCATTCCTTGGGTCAGTGGATTGAGAGGAACATGTGATTATGGTTAGAACTAATGTCGGAGTTGTGAATTTGCAAAATTTTATTTCTTAAAGTTTTGTGATGTAAATTTGTATATATGTGTATATCAACATAGTGTGCACCAAGGATGGAACACAATTGTAGGGGAGGGGAAATGTAACTTCCTCACTATAATACTACAGTTTAATTAATGCTTAATGTAGATATAATGTGTGGCTACAACCAAGCGATGTGTGTGTGAGGTGTATTTCTGAATTTTCATAAATAAAATGTTATGCCAGTTGCTAAGGGGACATGGATAGAGATGGGGGAATAAATTAATCCAAAAGAGAGGGGAGGGTCTAAGGGAATTTCTAAGAGGGGTCCAAGGGGTAATTAACCATGTATTAATTCCACCCACATTCCATAATTTTATTATCGTTACATATTAAACTCTATTTTATGATTGATTGTTCCCAAAGCCAATCATTGAATTCATGTAAGAGGGTTGGTATGATAAGTGACATCCCATAGTTATTGGGAGCATGGGGGATGAGTAAAATTATCTTGGGGAAGTGTGTGAGTCAAGCAAGTAACCAAAGAGAGAAAATTCTATGGTTAAGGCAATGAGGTTGTATGGCCTATGAACTTGAAACTGAACATTGGTGATAACCCCTAGGTGTTGCATGAGTTCAAAGAAAGGAAGAGCTTGTTGATGATTTTTATGTCATCTATAAGGATGGATTGACAAAGCCTCTAGTAACTATGATTGCTTATTATGTAAAGGATATAGTCTTGTTGAGGTCATTTCCTTCTTCCAAAAATTTCCCTCCCCTTTTCTACTTTCCTGATTTCGTTTCTCCCTTTCTTTTCCCCCCTCTACACTTACCCATTTTTCCCTCTTCGTTTTTCCCTCTTACTACCCCTTTCTAGTTCTAACACTTAGTCGCATTTTAGACCATGGGTTCCCAGGTTGGTGAAATTAATTTTTCTCACCACCATTTACAACTTCACTTCACAAGTCTGACCGACCACCGTGTTGTTCCATACTTAGCCGATTTTATGATAGCAGGTTCTTGGGTTGACGGGATTGGGCTTTCATGTTCCGTGTTCCGTGATAGACACATTGCACCACAAAGTTTCACGATCTACATTTCAATCCCCGAAATCCCATGAAACTTCCTAAGTGTCATTCTGCCTAACATGAACTTGTTTGACCGCCGTGCCATCCCACACTTAGCCAATTTCAAACCTCTTACCATCATGGGCTCTTGAGTTCGCAAGTTCCTGGGTTCACAAAAAATCTCATGTCACATATTTCCCTCACCCATCTTTGCCACCCTCGTGCTTTTCCTAATGCACATTTACTATGATTTTAATGCTAATAACTTACCATATAAGTTCAAAGGGATGGCTATTAATTAGTGAAAGGCTCGAGGAGACCTCCTATTAAATCACATTAATCATGATTTATAGAGGATTATATTATCTCCCACCAACGTTCATTCCTAGCATAATTTGGAGCAAGTGAACGTCTTCATCGATTTATGGAAGCAAGTCGACGACAATTATGTGGATATATGCTGAATATTTTCGGACGCGAGGATCAGAGTTTTCAGTGGTCCAGTGCATATTCCTATTATTCATCCCCTTCTGCCTAGAAGGAAATAATCTGGACGTCTAGAATTGCGTGCATAGGGTGTGTCCCATAATGTTATCATTGCAAGGAGTTGGTTGTCTAGTGTGCTGAAAAATATATTCCAAGCCAGCGGATCATCCGGTTGCGGGACCATTCCCTTGTCTCTTTGTCACCTCAAGTTTTCGTAAGATGTTGAGGCTCCCCGAGCCAACACTCACCTTCAGAGGTGAATATTACAGGGAGTTCTTAATAAAACATGACAATAGACTTGACCACTTACTTGAATTCCTGGAGAACCCATCGACCGTCCCCGAGGATATCACAAGATTGCAAGTTGGCACATTCAAAAATCCATTTTGGGAAATTGCATGGCTTTTTACGAGAATAACAGGACAGGAGACCACGTCCAGCATCTCTCGGATGATTCTTTGCATTCTTTATTTTACAGTCAAGGAACATGCCATCTTTGACTAGGCTAAGTTGATTTCCATTGAAATATTTTCCCAGTTGGTGCAATACAAAAAGGATAAGAAATTATTTATGTCATCTTATTTGGTCCTTATGATAGCACATTGTTGTTAGTTTTTGAGATTATCTATCTGCAAGAAGCTAAACTATGATTTCAACGTAGTAACCTTCCGGTATCAATCATTGTGGAGGCACAAGGCCTCCCAACACTTTTATGAGGTTTATAATGATTTTGTCTCAGTTTTCAAAGAATTGGTGTTTGGAAAAAACACTCCCCGGATGTTTGATCAAGTGAGTAAATTCATGGATAGGAAGTGTTATCATTGAAAAATCGTCCGCAACATTGCACACAATGGTTGAAGAAAGACATCAATTCCAACAACAATTAGTACACCTACAACACCAAAATCCATCAAAAAAGCATAAAACTATACACTTGGTTCAAAAATCAAAGTGTGCAGATTCACCAAAGGAAGCGTGCACATTGTGCATAGAATGTGTAGGCTAACAAATCCCTAAACACACACTATGTGCAGAATGTGCAAGATGCACAAATTTCTATGAGCAAAGCCACACACTTCTCATTAACGACGCATTTATTAATCTTGTCGACCTCTCAACCACTTCTAGTCCGACCCCCAACATGATTTGACACTCATATCTGAGAGAAATCTAGCTTGGAGGCTGGTCAAGGGCTAGGGAGTGCCCTAAAAGGCCCCTTGTTCACACTATGAACCTGTTGTATCTTGCTATGAAAGGACACTATAAATATGTCCCATGGGTGTGCTAGAAAAATAAGAACTTCAAGCTATTGTTATGCTGCAATAATTCTTCTTGGAGAATCCTATTTTCTCTTTCAATCATTCAAGCACTATAGCAAGGGCCATTCCACTCACCTCTTGATAGGATTGCCATTGTATTTCTTCACCATTGTCACTTTCCATTGCATGAAAAGAAGAGCTCTCTATTAGGGAACTCAAGAGCCCCCCCCCAAGGAGGAAGAAGGGATTCATCAGTCCCTACATTTATCTACAATGCTAGCTAGCCTATCAATACATTGATCCATTGGTATCTATATGATTGTCATTTTGTGTTTTCATGGTTCTAGTTCTTGCAAGCTTCTCTAACATTTATTTATTTTTCTTTTTATTTATATTTCCTTGTTTCATGTGTATTTGGTTATCTAATCAACTTACAAACCTCTGTCTTGTTTAGCTGACTTAACTAGGAAAGTAAGTGTTGTGTTTTTGCTCACCCATGTGACAAAACAAACACAACGGATTAGCGACCATACTGGGGATTGTGAATCAAATTCCTCCCTATTTAATTCTTGAGAGAACTTCTTTCTAATTGTTTGGATATGCAGGTACCAAAACAGACCTAATCAAGCCTTCAAAGTTAAAATTCAGAGCCAAGGAAAAAGAATTTCACTTTGAAATTTCTTTCCCGACATGTGACAGGAAATGCGCATCTTTCAAGGCACATAAATGTGCATTCTGTGCACTCTGTGCTTTGTGCACGTGAAAACCTTCATAACTCCATGAATTGTGCACTTTTTGTGTGCTTAGTGTGATTATCAGAACTACAACCCATGTATAAGTTCAATTTTTGCAAATTGTAAGGGTTTTTATGAGTGGTTTGAGGCCCCTTGCCTTCAGATTTTAATTTTCTGCACTTTGTAAAGAAATCACACTTCACTTAGAGTCCTTTCTTGCAAGGAAGGTTAGATAACATAAGCACATAGGGGTAAAAGGAATCACAATTCTTCTCTTTTCTTTGTTGCCGCATGGATGGCTCATTTGGCATTTAAAATTTTGAGTTGAAGTTATTTTCTTTTTCAAACACAATCAACTAATTTGGGACTAGAAATCAATTTTAACCCTCAAGTATTCTCTTCTGTCACACCCAAGTGTGATCTTAGGAATCATAAAAGGTGGTTGAAAAGAAACTTCATCTCCCTTAAAAAATCATTAGGAGAGGACAAAACCCCCCTAGGGTACCTCTTAGTTTTGTAAATCGTCTTAAAGCTTTGTAAGGGCCCATACATGTCCACATGTTTGCATTCTTATGATAGTTTCAAAATACTTTATTAGTCTAGATAACACTCTAGGAAAGTTTAAAAGATCAAGTAAAGAGCCCATACATGCCCACATGTCTACAATCCTAGGATAGTTTCAAAAGCTTTCTTATATTGAAAACATTCTAGGGAGTTTAAATGATCAAGTAAGGACCCATATGTCCACATTGCTAGTTATTTAGGGCTTTAAATATTCCGCAAGGTTGTACCAAAGAAACATAGTAAGCTAGGTAAAAAGACTTGTAAGGACCACATGAAGTCCACATGCTGCAATCTTACACTTAACTTATTAGAAATATTTTTCACACTTTTCACTTTCTTGCACACAAAGCCACTCATCACACACATAATTTCTATTAGAATAGTGGAGGTCGAAGTAGGCTTTCTTTTTTAGTCCTCACAAAGTACTTCAAAGGAACTCCAAAAGATTTTACTACTTCTTTAGAAATTATCCACACCAATTTAATTCAAACGAGGTTGGTCCATGACCCCAATCTCTCAGTCCACTCCATCTAAAAGTTTTCTAAGAACACACTAAATTTTCCTCCACAGGAGGTGCCTAAAGAAATTTTTAGTCTAGGTAGGGTCTCGGGGGTAGGCATCCAAATAACACCCCGTTATCAGGTTCTCACATTTTGAAACAATAGAAGTTGAGAATAGGGATCTTTCAAATCCTCAAAGTCAAGTGTTCCTATACCATAAGGCAAGGAAATACCTGTGAAGGGTCGAAGGACGAGCTCCGGTTGTTCTACGCATCCCTCCTTGAGTCACCCAAATCTTATGAGGGTATCCAACTCGTGATCCGTTTTTTAGGCCGAAAATCTAAATGTTGCACTTTGACTGAGGTACTTAGTGGCCAAACATAGGATATCTACCTAGGTGGCAGTTGTGGGCTGCAATCACACCTTGATCAAATTTTGTGTGGCTATTGGGAAATATTGCCAGCTCTTTCGAGATATGCACCCTCTACCCCTCATTATTACTGATTACTTAAACCTTCACTAGTTCCTCTTTCGGTGGCTTCAGACCCCACTATCGAGTGTTATTGGAAGGCCCAATGCTAAATTAAGAGGAAGGACAATATGTCTTTTAGGACACGGACATTTATTTTTGTTTTTCCCCCATGCAGAAAAAATCCACCTATCCACATGCTTGTTTATTTCATAGTTGATTTACGTATGATGTTCATTTGATTACATGTGATTGTGAGTTATACTATTTTGTGAAGGTCAAAAATACAAAAATATCGTGTTCATTTATTTCTCTCTTGTCACCATTTGCAAAATCTCCCTCTTATTCTAGGAGAAGTCCCTAGTCTCACCAACTCACCAACTCAACCATCTCACACCCCAATGGATGCTATTGTTTTGAGATCAACTTTACTTGGTTCCACTTTGCTTGGGTCAAATACCCAAGGCCATCCATCTATTGGCTCTCCTTTACAAGGAGGCAGGGGTCAAACTTCTTCTCAAGGGAGAAGTACAAACCCACCAAATCCCTCCCAAGGGACAGGTCCATTACCTACACACACAATGGCTAGAATTAATCCTCCACCAAATCCCCCTTTACCATACTTGGCATCCCTCAACATTCTTGATTTAACCAAACTCACGAATGACCCCATTTTGCATGATGCCACTTGGCCCAATATTCCTACCAAGTTACCTTCATACATTGTGAAGTTTGAAGGAAAACCAGGGGAATACCCCACTGACCATGTTATGACCTTCCACTTATGGTTATCTTCAAACAACATCATGGATGATTTCATCCACTTAAGGTTATTTCAAATAAATCTCACCGGTTCATCAACCAAATGGTATGTAGATGGAAAATCAGGGTCCCATGTGACTTTTGAATCATTGGCCAATGCCTTTTTGTCATTTTTCCAATTACCAGTTCGTCATGATACTGGCTTAGAAATTCTCTCTGAGTTCAAACAAACCACTGCAATCCATATCGTCGACCACATCCATGAATGGCATTGGCGATGTAGTTTGTGTAAAGTAGAAACCACCAAAGAACAATGTCTTGATTGGTTTCTTAAATCGCTCATTCCTATGATTTCCAAGGATGTAGCATCCACTTTTCCTTAATTAGAAGAGGAATCCATCAACAAGGCCCAACCATTTGACCTCATATATGCCCAATCAGGTTACTTATACACAATATTACTTGATACACCCAAACCCATACCATTTGGACAGGACAAACATTGGATGTCCCATGATGTGGATGGGTTGATTGGTTCTATAACACACCTCAACCCTTACAACCACCCATCACCTACCTATGGTACAAATCTATATCCTCAACAATATGGGGGGACATCTTATTACCCTCCCCCCACTCACCAACAATCATATCATGTTGTTCCCCCTCAACCATTGGGGGGACCCCCACCGGTACCCTAGATGCATCTGGTATCTCAATCAAGTACAGGTCCAACCCCACCCCTCGTATATAACCCCAATAACAGTGGAAGTACTCCAACTTCCTATACGCCATATGGATCATCTCCACAAAACAATCCATATGTTCCATTTCTTGGTCCTCCCCAACCATTTGCTCCTCCACCAGGACAACCACATGCCAGTGTTAATTTTGTTCATCTCTCTCCAATTCAATAGGTTCATGATTTTGAACAAATGAATACAAAAAATTTGGCTCATTAGCCGAATAATTCCAAGAAGAAAGGAAAAAATTGAAACAATAACAACCTAAGACTAGGAGGCAATAACCCCCAACAAAACCGTCTTATTGGGGGAAACCAGAATCAAGGCAACTAGAACCCCTAAGGGGGAACCAATAACAATCAACCACGACAATGGAAGAACAAAAATATCATAACTAACTTCCCTTGCACTCTATGTGGTGAGTATGGACATTATACTCATCATTGCCCCCAGATTATCAATTACAAATGGATGAAAGAATCCATGAACACACAACGCCCTCCACCACCACCTGCACCTCAGTAGGACCAACAACATTATTTGAAACCACCACCTTCAACCATTTTGAAAAACTCCATTCCACACCAAGGTGTGATAAATACCCAACAAGAGATAAACTCTAACCCACCACAAATGGGGCAATATCAAAACCCAAGTCCCACTCAACCCAGAAATCTAGTCGATTGCAATATCCTCCACACTAGTGAGGAAGAGATTCTTCTACAAACACACGGCCGCCAATACAGCATGCCCCTTGACTCTACCCCAACCACCTCAGAAAAAACTCCCGCTACAACAGAACAACCATTGATGCTCCCACACCCTAACACTGAACCAAACCCCCGTATACCCTGTATGCCTTTATGATAGAATGTACATAACCCTCATGCTAGGGCAACTCATAATTATAGTTTGGTCGATGACTTAGCATAGTCTCTTGCTACCATGTCTGTATTGGAGGTCCTCCAAACCTATACATCTCAACGCAAATCCTTGATTTCTTCCTTGGGGGCAGTTGACCCAACTGATACTCGGCTAATCACCTTTGATTTAGATAGTGGATAACCACGCCTCCCTGCTATGGTATCCTTTCAGATACCAGTTAAGATATGTAACATCACAATTCAACATTGCATGATCAATGAAGTTGCATCCACATGCATCATTTCCAAAGTAGTATGGCAGAAACTCGACTCACCTGAGCTAGTACCATCTGCCATCACCCTGAGAGCTTATGACGATCGACCATCATCCCTTGAAGGGCTCTTCCAAAATTTCTTTGTAGAACTTGGGGGGAAACCATCCCCATTGACATTGAATTTATCAATGCCCCACTTGATTACAATATCTTGTTCGTACGTAGCTACATGTATGCTATGAAGGCAATAACCTCTTCTGTGTTTGTACGATGATGTTCCCCCATAATGGAAAAATCATCACCATTGACCAACTTACACATTACAAGCCTAATCATTCTGCCAACGTTGATAACATCCTCCCCCTTGTCCACACTAGATCGAATGCTTTTTCAGTCATCGACATTTGTCCTGGAATATTCAAGGACCCATCCTTGTTAGGGACTTATCATGGAGCACCACCTCTCCTAAAACCTTCTATATCAACACAAGTTTGTATAGTGTCCTCTAACGAAACTGATATCATAGAAAATACTCCTCTCATCGAGGCCCCTCCTCACATCGAAGTTCCACTAATCAGAGAACTATCACCTAAGGAATTCCCTGAGAACACCCCTGCACCATCCATCTCGGATTCNCCTCCAAGGGAAAATCCCATTTTTGGAGACAGTCCCCCAGGCCATTACCCAAATCCCCTTTTTTTACCCCCCACCTGGCATCCAAGCATTTTAGGTATCTTCTACCCTCACCCTTCCTAACATGGTTCTTTCCATCCATGTATGGTATCTCCACCCACTCTCTATGGTTCCTACACCATATGTCCCTCCTCAGATAGAGGGATTGCCAATGCAAATCCCAATACAGGCCCCTACAAAAACACCCCCACCCCCAACCAACAACAACACCACCACTACCGAGGGAAAATGAAGACAAAAGGAGCCCATATCTCCACTCTCTCCCTGAGATCAACCTCCTTGTGCACTATGCGAAAGAGAATGACACCCCACTAAAAAATGTCCTACTCTTCCTGAGTTACACAATATTATCCAACTCCCTAAAGTAACCCCATTGCTTACCACTCCACCAAGTACATCCACCACTACTACAGAGTCCTCAACGACACGCAAGAAAGGGTTACGAACCAATTTTGCGTGTGCCATATGCTCAGAATATGGCCATTACACTCATCATTTCCCAGCTCTACCTCAATTCCGCCAAAAATTAGCCGCAGTACACCACACATCTCAGCTTGAGCCCTCTCAGAAACTCCATGTTGATGCTCACATTAATGATATTCATTATATTTCATCGTCAGTCCCCGAGAGAATGAGATACCATCCACAATATCGTGACATTTGGTTTATGTGAAGTGAGCCATCACACCCTATACACAGTATCCCTTCTACATCCTCATCACTTGAGACCAATAACACTTCTTCGGTGACCGTTCCCCCTACCATCTCTCAATATCCTCTGTATTCTCACATGTTCAACTATGACGAAGATATCTTAGAGTAACTAGCTACCCACGATTTCCCATGGAATGCACTCCATCATCGAGCACTTTTTCTCTCACAAGAGGTCTTTCACCCTCCCGGTCAAGCCTCTGTGTGTGCTATTGAAACCAAGGATTTTATTCCTTCGGGGCATGTTGATTGGTTCAAAAACTCTATTCCTGCATCCGATGTTTTTGAAGAAGGAAACATGGCCAACATCTCCCCCACGGTCAAAATTGACATTTCCATTAAACCAGGCATCATAGAAGAGATCACCATTGGCGTCGCATGCTCCCCTGAAGAAATCATTGCTTACAAATCTCTCTTTTAGGAATACTGAGATATTTTTTCCTGGTCATATACGAAGATGCCTAGCCTCAACCCTTCTATAGTCGAACATCGAATTGACACATGGTTGGATATCAACCCCATTCATCAAAAGCAATTCACCCTCCACCCATCCAAAGTTGCGGCTATCAAAGTCGAAATTGAAAAATTATGCGTTGCATGGTCCATATACCCCATTGCGTACACTTCTCACGCCATGTTCAATTATTCATGCTCACTTTCAGTTTTAATCAAATAGTTGTTATATATTCTTTATCATCAGATATTGTTTACGTTGGGTATTTTGTTTTTATGTGCAGGTACTTGTTTAACAAGCTTGCAGTCCCTTCAGGTATATCTTTGACACTGGCATGTAATTAATCCCTCTGTAAACAATTGCATATCCCAATCACACCCTCTGACATTTTCTTTTAGGGTCCCTACATCTGGCTATGCATTTTCTTTACCTCTGCTACATTTTTGGTACTATCAACCGGTAGCACTCTCCCCCACATGAGTTGTCCCATCCATAGTTCCCCTTGGAAACTTGACACTCATGTTGATTTAACCCCCTAGGATTGGGAGTCCCGATAGCATTTTGTAGTTCCGAGAATGAACCCCATACTTATTCTTATCATATTGCTAACCTTTCCAATGGAATCCGAGGGTCATATCATCCTACTCTTGGTTCTATTGACTGCACCCTCGTAGTTCAACTAGCCCTCCATCTCATCCACCATCAGTTTTCCCATATAGAGATTATCCTCCATCCATTTACCTAATACAAAAACCCACCCATGGGGCCCCCACCCTCCACCAATTCTCTTTCAAAAACTTGTGCTCTAACAGGCCAAGCCATCTTTCACTAGGGAACCCGTTTTTGTATCTGTATACTCAACCCAAATTATTCTTTATTTATTTGGTAATTGTATAAATCCCTTGTTTCCAGTATACACATAGTTTTTTTAGTCGTCATCCCCGATGGCCTTCTTTTACCTGGAAAGACAAACCATGTCTCCCTTGGTTGGGGAATCCACCCTTTTTTCATATCGACATCATTAACAAACCCCCAGTATCCCAAATCCATGTACCCACGATCTCTGAGTTTTCAACTTTGTTAGCCTTCGGCACAGTTTAACCCCATATCTAGTCATCCTCCTGACGCTAGATCCAGTTTTACGGTTGCCTCTAATCATCCCTCAACACCCCAACCAAGGGCAGTCTTGAGTCCCATAGTGTTTTTAAATTCGTCCATGTTACCCATCAACACCTGATATCACCTATTACTCAGTGGATTTCATGAAGACTTTTGATTCTTGATGTCGCTTCTCCCTTCCTGTCAACATCAACATAGTGTCCAGAAGGGCGACAATATCTTGACTCTCATTACCTTTTCAATGAGGAGTCTCAAATGGCACATAGAGAGTCATCATTTCTTTATGATTCCATTGACCCCCATAACATTCTAATTCAACAAAACTCTCATGTTAAGGTGGGTCTTACTATGCGACCACTGCAGTTGTTTCATACTAACCAAAGACCTCAGAATTTGATAGGCCATCAATGCTTATGAGTCATCGACACTTCTTACATTCATCCATTACTCTCTTCAAAGCTAGTTCACTAATCAGAACCATCATCTATCGTTATCAACTTCTCCCGAGTGCACTGCAACTATCTACATCATCATACATCTTCAGTTACAATCCCACATTTCAGTTTCATGGCACGAGCATGGGGCATGCCTGCCTCATTTGTATACAGATTTTATTTTATTATTTTTTTTTATTCCTAGAGAAGAGTTTGGTTCCCACAGTTTTCCCTCTCCCTCCAGCGGATCGCTCTTGCAGTTCCTCTCTTTACTCTTCCTTACAATGGAACTCTCAACAAACAAATATTGATGTATTTTGGCTATATGTATGCTCCTAATCTCACACATCAGGGGGCATCTGTTATCACTGAAAAATCGTCCGCAACATTGCACACAATGGTTGAAGAAAGACATCAATTTTAGCAGCAATTAGTACACCTACAGCACCAAAATCCATAAAAAAGGCATAAAACTATACACTTGGTTCAAAAATCAAAGTGTGCAGATTCACCAAAGGAAGTGTGTGCACTGTGCACAGAATGTGCATGCTAAAAAATCCCTAAATCCACAGAATGCACAAGATGCATGACTATCTATGAGAAAATACGTTCACTTTTCATGAACGACACATTTATGAATCTTGTAGACCTCTCAACCACTTCCATTCCGACCCCCAACACGATTTGACACTCATATTTGAGCAAAATCTAGCTTGGAGGTTGGTCAAGGGCTAGGGAGTTCCCTAAAAGGCCCCTTGTTCACACTATGAACCAGTTTTATCTTGCCATGAATGGACACTATAAATATGTGCCATGGGTGTGCTAGAAAAATAAGAACTTCAAGGTATTTTTATGCTGCAAGAATTCTTCTTGGAGAATCCTCTTTTCTCTTTGAATCATTCAAGCACTATAGCAAGGGCCATTCCACTCACCTCTTGAGAGGATTGGCATTGTATTTCTTCACCATTTTCACTTGTCATTTCATGAAGAGAAGACCTCTATATTAGGGAACTCAAGAGCCCTCCCAAGGAGGAATATGGGATTCATAAGTCCCTTCCTTTCTCTATGGTGCTAGCCTATCAATACATTGATACATTGGTAGCTATATGATTGTCATTTTTTGTTTTCACGGTTCTAGTTCTTGCAAGATTCTCTAACATTTATTTGTTTTTGTTTTTATTTCTATTTCCTTGCTTCATGTGTATTTGGTTATCTAATCAACTCACAAACCTCTGTCTTGTTTAGCTGAATGAACTAGGAAAGTAAGTGTTGTGGTTTTTCTCACCCATGTGACAAAACCAACACAACAGGAAGGGGACACTAGAAAAAATGGAAAATTATAATGTTATAAGTATTTTTGGATCCAAAGAAAATCCTTCCTTCCTCCCATGTCACATATCTGACATAATATTTTTTGCTGATATAGAAAGGAAGTACACCTACTAGTTGCATTTTTTCCATGAAAAGAGAAAAAAACAATTCATACATCTGCCTTGGAAAGTCCAGGATTTCAAATTCAGGAATATGAACAAAATTGATGAATTTGCAAGCCACTTCCACAACCTCAATTTGAAATATGCTGAAAAATTAAAGGGGTTAGACCCTAATGGTATTTTTGTAGAATATATATTGGTTGTTAGTTTCAACAATTCTTTCATTAACACTATCCTGAATGAATATGGAGATAATGCCTCAGGCACTCCTTCTCATGGCACCGATCACCTAGAGACAATACTCAACACCGATGATTCGTATAAGAAGAGAGGAAAAGGTTCAGGTTAGAAAAGTTCCCAATCCCTGACTGTCACGCCCTAGATTACAACATCTTGAAGCAACGCTCCAACGACCTACCCAAGTAATAAATTCACCCACAGTTCTTCAGGTAGAGTGGGAGATAAGAACCATCCTTATGGAAAAATTGAAAGTTCTCATAAAATTCCCATGAGGAAGAAACAAAAAGACATTGTGCCAGAAGAGGAGGGACCTCGGGGAGAAAGTGATATCCACGATCTCTCCCTCTAGGATATGGAACTAGAATTTGACATTGAGAAAATTTTCCCCAACGATGACCAACTAGAGAACATTGCTCCCCAGAACCCTCAGATGGAAATAATTGGGACTGAGACCTTCGAAGAAGAAGAGTCTTTTTTCATTTCAAAGAGTTGTTTTTGACAACAAATCCAAAAATTTGATTATTGAAAAAAGAGATGTAAAGAATAAGAAAGGGAAATATCATTCAGAGATTAACCTATGGAACATGCAGCCTTCCCAAATTTCCCAGATACACTGAGAAAATGGATATTCTCTATACAACTCTATTGATGGCCTTGAAGTGGAGAATGTCAGGTTAAAGGAGAGAATCAAATAATTGGAGGGAGCTCTAATACCCCTTCCAATGCTTTCTAGTCCTTTAGCAATCATCGGGCCCACCACATCTGTTGCAGAGTTAAAAGGATCATCAATACTTCTCACATCATCTCGAGGCTATGTGGAAAAGAATATAAATAAAAGAATGGAATTAATAACAAAGGCTTTGGAAATGTCAAAGAGTATGATCTCTTTTGGAACAAGAGCACATGCTTTTCATGAATATCTGGAAGCAGATTTGAAAAATGAGCAAGGTTTCTACCTTGATGCAGCTGTAGAATTTGGTGTTAAGGCTACTAATATAAAGGAATTAAGAAGAAGAGAGGAGGATATCCCTTCCTCGAATTGAATAAAACAATTGAACGTGTGCTAGAAAGAAAAGGTAAAAAACCTAGATTGTATTGTTCAAGCATGTAGCCAGGCCATAACTAGAAGAGAGGAACTATTCAAGAAGCTAACTGAGATAGATCTAGCTGGCAACACCAATGAAGTCCAAGACCTGAAATAGATACTCAACTCGTTGTTTTTAACCAAGAAATCATTTGATGAACAATTTGAGATCTTTAAAGGGCTATCATTTGAAAAATTCTATGGCATTCTTGAATATGGTGAAGATGGCGTGGAGAAATGGCTAGTTGATTATTCGATTAAAAACCAAGATATTGAAGAAGCATTATGAAACATTTCCATTGATCTAAGGGACTTGGAAGGTTAACTCTTCAATATAAAAATCCATCATAAAATCAACGTGGTGCCAATGAGGAGCTACATCAAGGAGTGGTTCAAAAAGGTTGTTGACAAGCTTACCAATGAAGGGTAGAGGACGATTGAGACATTTCCCATAACCGTCGAGGAAAGCCATAAAAGGACATCAACGATAAAGTGAAAAACCATGAGATACCATCATAGTAAGTTCATATTGATCACATCTTTTTGTCTTTATCAAGATCTTCATCTAGTTATTCCACCTCTTTACATAGAAAGATTTAACCGATAACTGATATTTTCATTTTTTCTCTTCTTACCAGGTCTTGTTGTCTTCTGCCGCCCACTTTATTCTTTCTATGAACTTCATTATTATACATATTTTCTTTATGGTCTGCGGGAGCCCCAATCCCAGTCATTATAACAAACACATTTTAATTTCAGAGAATATGTATTGAACTATATATTTTTTAGAAATTCCAAGAGAACTATTTTGGGAACAATCTCGACTGTACTTTGTAACCCAATTTTTCTAAATATAAAGTATTTGAGGTTGATATATCATTATATTCATTTGAGCTACCCATGTATCACTTTGTCAAAGTTCTCTTATGCATGCGAATCATTTTCTTTTAATTTTTATGTGATCAGAAATATTTAGCCCTATTATGATGGATGTGAGGAATTATGTTCATTTTCTTTAAATGTATGAATGTGTGTGTGTTTCCTGGTCCACTCTCAGGAACTCTCTTTTAAAAGAAAAGAAAATATTTTCCATTTTCTACTCTATTTCCCTTTGACGTAATTCTTTAAAAAGTCCCACGTTTTATAACTCTCAGACAGAGGAGTACCACCTCTATAAAAATGCAGGAGGATTAGCATCCTCGTGAGGTTTCCATTTCGGTCCTGACGGATTCAAGCATCAACAAGTATATATGAACAACTCCTTGGGATTAAGGAAATGACTGAGAGTTTCCATGGCCAGTGCAATTGGTATAGAAATGGAAGAGATATGTTGTTGGATATCCACTTAGGTGTGAGTGGATAGATTTTGTGACTAAAAGGGATGAATGAGCCCAACATTTGTGGAAAAGGTCATAGGTTTAAGAAGCAGAGATGACAGGTCTCTGCTAAGAAAATTAGGAACAAGACTGCAATGTGTAGGCTACTACAATATGTATAAAGGTGCAACCGAAGCTCATTGAAGGACACAGTTAGAATGTTGACCATTGCATAATATGGCTAAGCGATGCAACAATGATAATGAGGGGAAATATCTTATAATACCTCTTTATATTTGATTCTTTCTTAACCTTGAAAATGATTGTTATATGTCGATGATTTAGAGCATGAAAAGCTATAGTATAGATACATTGACATGCATGCAGATAGTAAAGTTCTAATTGCATATAGATATGTTTCTAATGCATATGATAATGATGAGCACACACCTAACCTAACTTATTAATAATTCTGCTAATATGAATTGTAATGATGAATAACCATGATTGATGATGATCGATAACCAAGAAAGGTTGACAACATGGATGACAATGTTGGGGATGCTACATACAACATTGTGAAGAAAGGGCCATGGACTATGAGGTGTTGATACAGAGTTGGGAAAGGAGTGCATGAACCTCATTGAGAAACCCATGGATTAGGTAGCATCCAATGTTGAATGAAAACCATACATGTATTGTTTGGTATGCTAAAGTGATGAAGGGAAATCTATGTAAGGATTCCCTCAGTAAAAATCTTAATGACTGAAAATGAATTGAGGAATGAAGAGAAAATAGGAATTGGTTCTTGATATGCACCGAGTAATGTTATGATTACCTGAGTGATTCCTAACATATGGAATTATTTTATAGCAAGTATGCAAGATGTATCTCTTGTTGATTTCTCCGAGAAGCAAGAGGGAAACATATGTAGGAATATGTCTGTAATATTTTTCATATGAATGACTATAAGATTTCATCATAAAGGATAACATTTAATTTAAAATAACTGTGCATGAATGACATGGATAATGTGTAAGAAGTAAACATGCATGTTGGAACTTATGTGTATGTATCCTCAAGGGCACGGCGTGGTTGCATTAGTGGGATGCTTGATGTGAATGCATGCATAAACAATTTGATTATGGATTAAGAGTAGTATGTGCCATGTTTGGACAATACTATTGTTACTTGGTTGACCTTGTCTTAAAAGTCGTGTTTTGTTTTGTTTGAATACTAGCTTGAAGGGGATGTATGCCATCCTTCAGAAGGATCTAGTATGGAATGTTGAAAGATGGAAGTGTGCAAGTGATGTGTATGCATGATAATGAGAATGCAAGATAATAGAGTATATGCACATGTGTGGATATGTGGTTTGGATGCATAATGAGAATGCATGTTTATGATTTCAACTGAAATTGTAGGTAAAGAAACTAAAATGATATAGTTGTTACTAACTCTTGAAAACGATATCATTTCAGGTGTTGTTGGATATTGCAACAAGGAGGTTGCATGTTGAGGTAGTCCCATGTGAATGGGCTATGTAAATACTTTGTTAGGAGAACAAATCCATATAACTAATGATTGTTGGAAGTTAAGCAGTGGACTGCATAAGCCTATAAGTATAAGAATCCTTAATTACATTTTAAAATACATGCATTTGATGAGTAAAAATGCTAATAACTCTGATTTTTATATGATTAATGTGTATAATGCACTTTATTTTGATTGAATTCGTGAGATAGCCATGATTTTTTAGCATGCAGTTGGCATCCAAGAAATGTACGATCTCTAAGAAAGGAATGGTCAAGGTGAACTTGACTGGAACTACTCAAGGAAAATGGAGTAGCGAAAAAAAAGGAAAAGAATGGAAAGAGGGTCATGAAGAGAGATTAGCCATGTTGATAATTCCTGACTATGCAGAGGAATTGGAAGGGAGAATCCCTTGACCCTCTTCTTGTTGATTTATCTAAGGCCCAGAAATATGATATATCTGTGATTAGTTCAGGCATAAGAATGATGATGATTGTGTAAAAGTAAAACAATTGAAATATGTCTATGTTGCACTCATGAACACATTGAGGAAAGTGTGGTAGAGTGCACATAAATTTTCTATGGCATATCTGATCATGCTTGTTAATTTCAAAAGGTGTTATGGCATTTACATTATTATTTGCATGACAACTTATATGACTGTGATTATGATTGTTGTGTGTAGGAAATATTTGAGTTGTTGAGGAGACAATTGCCAATGACAGACCACCTCATGTAGAGGGTAAGAGAAGGGGGATGTTGTTGAAATATAAATGAAGGAACCTTATGATTTCCCACAAAAAACAAATTGATGAGGTAACATCAAAAAAGTTGTTGGCAACTAGATAGGTATAAATTCATTATGCCAATAGAGAATGTGACCGTAAGGGAATTGGGAAAGAATTCCTTCATGCATGCCTTATATCTTGGGTGATATGTATATGAATATGAATGGTTGTATGTATGTCATTAATACTCCACCTGTATGGCCGAGGAGGAAACATCTGATGGGCCAAGATAGGTTGGAATCTTGGCAATGAATTCATGAAAAGGTATGTCATGTTTGCATTGATTTACATGGATGATTATGAATGGTTTTTCTCATAAGTATCACATATACTAAATGAATTGAGGAGATGCATGTGTATAAAAGGGGAATTTATTAGACCTCCCTTATAGAAGGAAACTTTCAAGTACTTCAAAAGATTTGTGGAAAGAGTAAAGGGAGTAAGTGGGGACTAATTGGGTAACCATGAGTATTGGCACCTTGGTGAGTCGAGCCTAACCATGGAAACCATATGGATGCAGATCCATGACCATACAAATAAGTGTTGTGTTGAAATCATATTTTGCCCTAAGTTATGAACAACAATGAAATGTTTATGCATAAGGTTGGTTGTGATATGCATGTTGATTGGTAATTTTTGTTGGTATATTATTGAAATGCCAAAAGTCTGGAAATGGACCAGAATGTAAAGAGAAGGACAATGTTGAAGAAGTTGAAGGATGAAGACATGGAAAGTGTTGTTGAGACAAACTACAACACCAAGGATGGTGACCCTATAAGGGGGACGTGATTGTAACACCCCCATTTTTATCCCTTGATTAATTTGTAATAAATTATTTTTAATGATGATTTTATATTAGCATGGAGATATTATTACCATGCCATGGCATATGAACAATGTAATTGTATTATTGTTTAATAAATAAAATCCAAACTAGCTGACTGAAGGGTGGAGCATCAATATTGGACATGATACCATGAGAGGGAATAGTGAAGTGACCTAGGGAGGGTTCATCATGCTAAAGAACCCCAAGCCACTTTGCTAAATTATTTTTGGAATAATCAATTATTTCCATGTTTCCTAAATTCAAAACAATCGATTAATGAAAGGGGGTTGGTAGTTGAAAAACCAACCACCCACAATCAATGGAGGATTGGATAGGAAAAATAAATATTGTCAACCATGGTACAATAAGTACCACCTTGTTTCCCCACGACTAACCCATGAGTTTCTTCTGACAAAAGAAGAGAAGGGGTAGGTTGAGAACCTTATGGGGAAGAGGATGACATATATGCACGGGGGGTTCATATTGAATAAGACAAGGGGTATTGGAACTTAAGAGATAGAATATAGACTTGGATCTCTCAAGGAGATTGGAAAGAATATCATAGAGTGCTCTGATCTGAGGAAGAAGACATGAGCATAACAAACAGATAGATATGTAAAGAGAAATATGAAACTAAGGTAGAGAAAACCCCAAAACCCAACCTAACCATAGAGGGTTGCAAATGTGATGCTTGCTGGGAAAGGAAGTGACACTAAGAGGGGAGGGCACCGAGAGACTATAGGGAAGTGAATAGACTCCCTTGTGCAATTGAATCCAACTAAGAAGGAATTTGAGAGATTTTTGGAGGCATTGGGTTTGGTAGGAAAAGGGGTTTCTACCAATGTTTGATGTGAAGGAGAGTGGTATTCACACTGTTAATTGATCTGAGAGATTGAATGCTCCTTGGGTGGTATCATGGCATGGCACTGGGGTGGAAAAATTACAGAGACTAGTGAATCTGAGCCTATGGTTGGGTGGAAAAGCGCTCACCCTCAATCAATTGGTCTGGTTCGTAGTTTATGAACAAATAAATGTCCAATTGTGCTCTCTGTATTTAAATGTATTGATTAAAATGTCCATGTTTTTCATTTCTAAGTTTGTATGGATTTACTAGTATAATGAATTGAATGTATTCTCATGAAGTCTCCTTATTTGTTAAGTAGAGGACTATTGACGATTAAAATCACAACGAGGATTTCACCCGCAAAGTATTGCTAAAGCCTATTATTTAAAACTAAGCTAATGATATATAATACTAGTAGGTGCGACCCCCTTGTAGACTGGAGGCTCAGAGATAATCTTATCACACATTTTATGCTACTTTTCGATATTGCTTATAGGGTTTTGTGACATAATGGCAGATGGATAATGCATTTTATGTGTTGATTATGTTATTCTAAGCTCTAAATTCCATGTTATGAATGGATTATATTTACTGTTATTACATTGCCATTGTCTCCATGATTCATTACCTGTTACACCTACATAAGACACATGTTAGTAAAAACAAGAGACAAGAGCAATATGAAAAAAATCCAAGAAAGGGAACTATAATATACTATGCTATGTTATACTATGTGCAAATGAAATTAAAAGGAATTAATGTTAGTCCTAACTAGCAATGTTAGTGGCTATACAATTTATATTGAGTTAGATTGAGCGCATTTGATATATGTTATAGCATGGTTTTGGCAATGGTTAATATGGATTGGGGTGGTGCAATTGGCAATAAATATGTGCAAGTTTTGATGCATGGAATTAATGGCATGGATTAATGGTATGGTTTTGGCTAGCTTTCATGTACTACGAAATTGAATGGAGTGGAGGATGGAAGCCACGTGTAGTAAATGCACGTCACTCTATACTTCTCACACTGGAACGTTACCCTAGCATGGTTATTGTCTTTTGGTTTTTCTATAGTTAAGATCTGAGATTCAGGCGTAGAGGGAATTGCTCAACCAACTCACATTTTTAAAGCCATTGGTTACATGTATGGTTCTTTTCACCCATCCATGAATTCGCTCTGTGTATGAAATGAACATTGGCTCGGTAATGTGTTGGTCAGTGTTTTCTTGAGACTGGCAACTGTGTAAATGTGTGGTGTTTTCTCTGGAATGACTATGTGTGTTATTTGTTGCAAATGGAAAAATCGATGGTTGAAGTTGTGATTTCATTGGATGTTCTGTGTGGTGGAAACTGTGATGTCTCTCTGTTGTCTTTATGGGTATTTTGTTGAAGGGTTTCACTCTGTTTATCCTTGCTAGCCGCCTCATCACAATTAATGGTAACCATACCCAATTGTATTTGGTGCTATGGGGTTGTTGTGTATGTTTCGAACCACCTTTTTGGTCACTATATATTTTGTTCACCTGGTCATAGGATTATTTTGTGGTATCGACATCAACACAGTTGGTTATGGGGTGGCCATTATGCCAAGAAGTATGCTTTAGGGTTGTTGTTAGTACCTAGGGTCTGCATTTCCATCAGCATTGTTATAGGTGGTTCGACTCTTGAAAAGAGCGCGAGGGTTATGACTCTGCGTGTTCTTGGTATTGGTTACTCTCCAGTGAGAAATCATTTCTCCGCTGCATCGTGGTCTATCCTACCTGGTGTTGAAATGTCACCTTATTTTAAAAAGATAAGGATTATGAGGCTTGTGGTTCCACCATTCTTGTCTCAAAGGTTCTCACCTATTGTTGATATGGTCAACCTCTAGTCTCCCTATGTTTGGTGACCAAGCGAACCCTTGATTATTTCTTATGTTCATTGGTTACAGAGCTCAATTTTGATAAACTCAACCAGTTGCACTTTGTCGGGTATATTGTTGACTGTCATAAGTTGGTTGAGTAGTATTTACAGTGGCTTTGATCATTGGCTCATCTCTGTTTGATCGGGTTGATTGGAGATTTGTAATTGGAAATGATAATTGGTATACAGTTGTTGCCTCCTTTTGTTGTGACAATCAAATCGATAAATAACCATTGTATAAATTAATTGATTGGGAGTAAACAATAATGTACAGTCACAAAGATGCCCCTTTTCATTATGCGTTGGTCTGTGTGTCCCTACAGGGTGGTATAAATTGAATTTGGTGGTTGTCGTGTGTTTAATTTGTCCCAATCGAGATTATTGCAAGTTGAAGAGTTGATGATTGTGACTTGGCTGTCTACTACGTATGGTTATAGAGACATCGTGCAACGTTTTATTTTATTGCACCATCAGAGATGAAGCACGAGGTTTTTGTAGTATGGTTTCATTGCAAATTAAATTGTTAATATTGTCAAAAGAATAGAATCATGCATGTTTTAAAAGAGTCTGCTCAACTCATGAAAGACTTGTACTGTCTATGTTTGATTTAACGATTTAGAAATTATGGGTAGTGGTTGATTTTTTTATATGTTGAACAGAGTTGAAGCAATATGACTGTGCGTTCCTTTGTATTTTGTTTTAAATTTAAAAGGAAATGAAAAGAAACAAAATTCTTTTAACAAGATGGGTGAAAGTCATGATGATTCTGAGTATGATTATACACTGTGTTAATTGATATTTTTTAAAGAAATTGGATGTGGGACAGTGAACAAGTTTTAACACACAATAATTGTTTAATTGGTCACAGTAATTGTTTAATTGGTGTTGAAATAGTTGTATTGAATACAAAACTATTTTTATGGATTACTTAATTGGTTTTTCAAACAATATTCGCTCTTTTCCCTGCCATTATTTCACTTTTCACGCATTACAATTCCCCTCACCTTCCCATATTCACTATCCACTCCCTATTCTTAAAATTTAATTAGAGTTAGGATAAATTTTGTATTCTAACAGTTAAAGAGATCACACATGGATGAGTTACAGTGATATATTCTTTTGGTTTATGACACAGTTGATTGTTTGATGTCTGTGAGAAATAATCATGATCTTTTCCCTCTCATTTTAACATTTTTCGCTCAATACAATCCCTCACATATCCCAAAACCCTTGTTCACCCCCTTCTCATTGACAAGTATTAAACGATTTGTATGGATTGGATTGCATGAGTCTGATATGTGGTTGAGCCAAATTTCATTTCATATTTAAAAGAGTTGTCACATATGGTTGTTAAAGAAACTATTTGTTAATCAATAATGCATACAGGAATGATCTTTTTCAGCAGAGTTATCCATGGATGGGGTAACCGAGGAAGGGGAAATTGGAACAGGGGCCCTAGAAGTCCAATATTATCTATACACTTTGATGCAAACTCGCAAGAGTTAGGCCAACTATTTTAACTGGATTGGCCAAGGACTGGTCAAACCTAGGCCTAAAGGGCATCCCTTCCAAGCCCCAAAAGTCACTAGTATGCCAATGTCTCCTCATGTATCACTGCAACCTGAAGTCCCCAAAAATGACAGATGGCAAGAGATTGTCCACCCGACAGTCTCCCAACATCGTGGCTGGCCTAACTTATCTCTACCTACGCTTCCACCTATTAACCAAATTGTTCAATATGCCCCTGTCCAATCACCAATACAATCTTCTCATGCAAGAAAAAGGTTAAAAATTGAGGCCCACCATGCTCCTGACAAAGTAAAAGTCGATGTTTCCCCTTCCTCACCCGCAAATGAATCTGCCAAATATGTGTCCTCCCACATGCATTTGAGAGATGATTGCTCTCATGTCATCAATGATATTAGGCCTAAAGGCTCCACACAACCTAAGGAAAATTTAGAGAGATCAAAAGGTGACAACAACAACAAGGGAAAGATTGCCTCCCAGAGTGGAAAATATGGATTTTAAGTGTTTTTATTTATTGATTGTTAAGAACAGTTGACTTCTGAAATTTTGGACAACACACTATTTTTTGGATATATGGGTAATATATTATTGGAAATAATTTCAATTACCATTGATATAAATTGTCAAAATATGAAAGTGATGATGGGATTCACAAGGAGGGATGTTTTTTTTTATTGACTAGTTGTGTTATGATTGTTAAAGAACTAAAGGGAGTAACAAGGGGTCCCACCTACTAGTTATTATTTATTAAAACCCCTTATTATGATTTTATTACTTTTCCCCCTTAACTAAAAAGTTGGTTGAGTTTTAGTTAACTTAACTAAAGAAGTAGTTCAACTACTTCAACTAATTCTGATTTACTTAAAGGAAAAAGGAAAACGAGGAACAAGAGGAGAATAGAAGGTGAAGCATACTAAGGTTTGCTCTTTGAGTTTTGTTGAGAAAATTCAGTTTTCATTCATTCCTTAATTCATTAGAATCCTAATTCTTTTTTATGATAGCAGGGTCCTATTGTAGACAACAAGATTCATGGTTGAATTACATCATTCAGACACTTGTTTTTCAGAGGTGTTGATCTATCTCTGATAGTCTGTGTAGACTTGTCTATTTGTGAATTAAATTTCATGCCAAACAAAAGCTATTGTGCAGAGTCAAGTGGGCAACAATTTGTGGCAAGCTGATCCAATTTTTAAAGTTCAGTTTTTTACTTTCTGTCAGAAGTCCTTTTGTATGATTCATCGGGTACATCTAAGTTTGACTTTGATCCAAAATTTCCTCGGGAAATTTTGTAAAGAGAACGATTCTTTTGATTAATTGGAATGAAATAAACGATTGCTTTATGTCTCATCTGTTTTGATAATTGACTTGGTGTCTTTACATCTATCTCTGTATTTATTTCAACATCTGTTATGTTCAGAAAATTACATAAATAATGAATTTTTCAGCAAGCTTTTATTTATAAAAAAAAGAATCCTAAGCACTTGTGATCAATACTTGTGAATTAGGATACCAATTTTGATGGCTATAAATACAGGGTGATATTCCCTTCTATTTTTCTTTTGCCAAGAAGGATCTAGAAATGATTGAGTAAGATCATTTCATATATTTTCCTCAACAAGGACCATACTAGTTATTTTGTTAATGGATGTATGCATAAGTAACTTGAGGCCTATCACCAACAACCCTATGATTTGGCATGAATTTCTTATGTATAGAGAGTGAAATGGCGCATTGCAAGGATAACAGAGACAAACAAAATCCTTGCATAGGCTAAGGAGAAAAAAGACAAATTTAGGTTCCTTGGTGCATGAATAGTTAAGTTGAATCGAGACAAGAGAAAACTTTATATCCAGGATGTTGAGAATCTTGGATTTCTGAAATGAGGACTTATTTGAGAGTCTGAATCTCAAATATGTAACCCGATAGTGGAACCCCAAATATGGAGAGTGGACATATAGAGTTTTACATAAATGGAATTATGAAAAAGTTTTGAATCCTAGATGTGGGACCCAACATAGAAATGGTGAGCCAGAGTGAAACTGCATGATATATGGGTGGCATAAATTTCAAGAAGGGAGGTATTTGTGAAATCCAGATCCAGATATGGAAATCTGATGTAGAGGAACCTTAAGGTTAGTGACGTCATGTTGACAAGAATCCACGTGGAGATGAAGTGGAGTCCACATAGGCAGTTACATGGTGAAGCTCGAGAGGTAGAGCCATGATGGTAGGACATGGTGACAAGTCATGGAGCGGAGGTTGGAAGATGGAACTAGGAAGAGGAACCCAATGGTATCCAAAAATATAGAAATATGGAACTTCTAGTAAATAATAGATTTTCAGAAACATTCTGATGTTGAATGCCATCCCAATGATATAAGCCATGTACCATGTCAACACCTTAATAGAGCCAACTTCAACAAGAAGGACCCATCAGAAATGAAAAGTGACAAGACTCATGGTGGAAAATACTAGATGATGGAACCAAGAGAATGAACCATGACATATCCAAAGATATGGAAATCCAAAAATTTCTCAAAAAGGGATTTTAGCAAAAAGGTCAGATTCTCAATGCCATGCCAGTAGTTCCATGTCAGCATGCTAAGTCAAATGTCATGTCTATGCCTTATTAGAGGTCATGTTGAAAAGAGGGATCATCAAAAAAATTACATGACGGGTCATGGGGGCAGAGTCCGGGTGGTGGAACTTGGAGGTGGAAATCGAAGCATCTAAAAATTCAAAAATCTGTAGGTTTGTAAAAATGTCTTTTTTTCAAGGTGTTAGATATCGAATGCCACACCAACAAGCCAAGTCATATGCCATGTTGGCATTGGTTTTAGGTTCCAATTCAGTAGAGGATCGTTAATGGATCCATGGTGGCAGGTCATAAGGTGGAGGTCGGATGATCAAAACAAAGAAGTGAAACCAGGACTATCCGTAAATCTAAAAGATCTCAAAAATAGAATTTTCACAAAGTCCAGATGTTAGATTCCATGTCATGCCACGATGACATGCTTGTGTCATACCACATCATCCAATGTCCATTTCAACAGTTGTCAGAACATTGATGAAGCATAGGAAAGGATTTAAAGGTAAATCAATGATCAGGATCTCACCTAGGCAAAGCACTAGATAATGGAACCGAGAGGCAAAAATTGGACTATCTAGAAATCCAAAAATATTTGGTTTTAGGTAAATAGTGAATTTTGGAAAAAATTGAATACTGGATTTTGTATGGTAAAATGGTGCGATGGAACCCTAACCATCCGAGAATCTATAAATCCATGATTTGTTGAAATGGTACTTTTGGAGAATGTCAGATGTCAAATTCCTGGATGTGGAACCTCAACATGGTGAAACCATAACCCCAATGTGGAAGGGAATACTCTAGATGGATGGGCACATCATCTTAATGTGGATACCACACACTGTGAACCCCAAACCATGCAAGAATATGAGCCCAATGAGTAGGTGCCATGTAAAAGGTGATACGTGGAGAGGACATGTGTCCTCCCATAGAGAATTCAAGATGGATATGAAAGATTAAATGTCAGCAACTTAAAATCCCACTAGAGATATAGACTTCCAGATTGTATAGACCTTAAGCATTAGATTTTTTGAGATCATGTGACCTCGTTAAAGATCGAGCACCTTTAAATCCCACAAGAATTTTGGACTATTGATTGGTGTGATTCGTAGTCTCTCGATCTAGCAGACATACAACTCATACCTTAAAGGCATGAGGACATAAGGATGGGACCCACTCATCTCACAACTAATGGTTTAGAGCCAAGTGGTGGTCGGTCATTGGGTACACATCAACTAAGGCAAGAGAATCAAAGTTCGTTAGGTGGTAGTTAGGTACAGGCGGGACCCGCATAAAATGTGGAAGGATAACATGACACGGTGGAATATTTTTGGGACAAAAAAAGATATATGGAAACCTACGAATCCAAGGATTTCAATACATGGGAGTTTTATAAAGTTTATGATTCCATATGTCAGATATATGGAAGTTGAGAGGGTCCCGGATGTGCGAATATCTGGAGATTGGAAATCCTAGACATTCAACTCTATGTATTTTGGAAAAGTGACCCATATGTGGGTAAAAAATGATCCATGTCAGCTAAAAAGTGCATGAAGTAGGTCCACGCGGAGGCCACATAAACATGATGATGTCATCATGGGGATAAATGATGGAAATTTTGAAGGGACATAACTTTCTACCTAGAGATAAGATTTGAGCCTATTTATAATCATTGGAAAGATATTGAGGAGAATAATTGAGTTTTGAGCTCAAAACTAGGTTTAGAGTTACCCTTAAGAAAGGTAGTTAGAGGAAATATTTGAGAATTTTTTTCATCCCACCATCCTAATGAGGTTTAGGGGATTGGGTGTGTTACACCCTCCTAAGGGGCAGGAATTCCAAAAATTTGAAGCAATGATGAAGGTAATCTCCTGGAATTGTAGGGGAATGGGAAGTATGACTAAGTTCAAATCAATCAAGATTTTAATTAATTCTGAAAAACCTATCATTCTCCTTCTCCATGAGAAAAAGATGGAGGCCGATGAGGTTGTCAAGTAAGGTACAAAATATTGGAAATATAGTGATGGAAAAGAAGTGAGTTCTCGGGGAATCTCTAGGGACCTATACATGGTACAGAACAACACACTTCTACAATTGAATTATAGTCAAGCATTCCCCACACTTGTTGCTAACCAAATTTACACATATCCACACTAGTGAGGTGATATCAATAGTCAATGTTTATATATCTGTGGTATATCATGAAAAAATTGAGTGTTGGAATTTGTTGTCAAATTTGAGAAACTTAGAGCCTTAGGAGTGATGTGTAGTAGTTGCATATGTCAACACCACTTTAAGCTAAAAAGAAAAAAGGGAGGAAACATTGTTCAAGACCCTTGCAGGGAAACAATGGAGGATCTTATCTCCCCATTGGATTTGGTTGATGAAAAACTCTCTAAAGGTAAATTCACATGATCAAACAGGACAATAGGACCTAGACATATTGTGGCTAGGCTTGATCATTTTCTAGTGCAAAGTTCACTTTTATTTCTAGTGCAAAGTTCACTTTTAGAAAGTAATTATGCTCTTTCCTCTATTACTCTCTCTTGGGTAGTTTCTAATCATAGTCCCATATCCCTTGATTTTTATGAAGTTGTTAATTTTAGGTCCTCTTCCTTTTCAGTTCAACCCTTTGTAGCTATGTGACCAATCTATTTTTAATCTGATTTCTAAATCCTGGAGATTTTGGGTGGTTAGATCCCCTGACCACATCTAGGAGAAAAATCTTAAAGCTACCAAGACTACCCTTAATAATTGGGCCAAATCCTCTCCCATTTCCATCTCCTGTGTTATCAAAGATAAAAAGGAAAAACTAGAATGTTTGCAAGATATGATGGAGATGGAACGAATCACCCTTGAAATTTTGACCGAGGAAGGAGAAGATTTTCAAAACTATCAATAGGCACGTAGAATATAGGAAGAAGAATGGAATTTGAAATTCAAAAGTATTTGGATGTAATCCAAGGATATAAATATGCATTTATTTCATAAGCAGACTTGTGTTAGGCTATGGAGGAACACTACCAAGGAGATAAAAAATGCAAATGGAGATACCTTGAAATCATTTGATAAGATACAAGAGGTTTCTTATGCATATTTTGAATATTTATACACTAAAAAAAACGGAGCCAATCCACTAGATATGGCCACAATGTTGGAAAATATTCCAATTCTCTTCCTTGTTATAACTTCATTTGAAACCACATATGGTTATGATGACTTATTGGTTTGAGTTATATCTCTTTCCCTACTTGCAGGACCTTTTCCTCCCCTTCCTCCTCAAAAATACTTTAAAAACCCCATATTTGTTGATGTACATGACTATCATTAAAGAATATCATGTACATACGCTAGTTTCTAGTCAAAAACCTGCATACATGTTAATTTGGCTCAAAAAAATAATAATTCCGACTTTTCGGGCAGAGTTGACGGGTTTCTTAGGTTCCTGACCTCCTATATCTCATCCATAACTACTCCAACTATAAAAAAGGAGTATAAATTAGAGGCTTGGGGTGGAGAAAAAATAGAACAAAGAGCATCCTTTTGTTTGCTTCTTTTATTTTCTCAAAAGGATGCATAATGCATTTTGCATCATAAAGAGAAAAAAAACCATTTCAAGGTTTGAAAGATTGTCCATGCATTTTTCTTTTTTGAAACTCTTTTTCATTGAAGAATTAGTGTAAAGTTTTATTTTCGAGTGTTATCATAAGTTTTGTTTTTGCAAGAGTATCAAACAACATCAATTTCACTTCTGTACCCTTTGAGTAAAAAAAAAAAATAGGGTTAGGGCATTGGATTACGATTGAAGAGATAAATCTCCAAGGTTGGTAAACAAACATAGGAGTTTGAGATAGGGAGAGTCAAAATCCAATTTTTCTATAAGTATAGTTGGGAGCCTCCTCTAACATAGGAGATAAACACGAGGTCATGTAAGGAAGAGTCAAGGAGATAACCCCTTCAAGGCTTAATCGAGCATTGTGGAGAGATATTATTTTGGGGGTTTCGCTAGTGCCTTTACCTCTGTGAGAGGTGGTGCTTTCGAAGCTTCAAGATTTTTTACCTTTCCCATATGTTCAATCTTGAGTGTTGATTTCACCCCTAGACGTTGACTGTGAGTTGATATCCATAGTTATTTTTCCTAGTTATCTCATAAGTGCCTGCGGGGGGTTTCCCATGGTACCTTAGGCAAGCATTGTATCATGATATTAGTACCCCTAGAGGGTGCCCCATGAATAAAGGGTTACTTGCACTAGGTAGGGGTGGTAAGTGGAGGCTAGGGTAACTACTTGTCACTCCTTCGTTCATCAGTATTGGGACTTGATCAACCCATTCTAGTATCGAGAAGGTCCCTTTCCACTTTTTCATTGCTTTGGACTCAAGATGTCATCCACTTGGGTTGAAGTTTTGAATAATTTGTTTGTATGTGATGTTTCTCTTAGGACCTTTTAGTGGAGTGTTGCTTTGTATAGTTGGCCTTAGGTTGTATCGGTATCCCTACATTTGGATCATTAATTTAGGGTGGTCAACTTACCACTCTTCTGGTCGGGAAGGACCTTTGGTCTTTCTCTTGAAAGTGTGATGCTTTCTCTTGGAAGGTGTGGATTTTTATACCGTTGGTTCGCCATAGTCAATGTGTGAGACTTTTCCAGACATGAACAATATTTCAAAGGAAAAAACTATGCATAATAACTATATGGCCAAATTTATTCAGGATACTAACCAAGGGACCCCTTCCCAAGGGAATTCTTATGCCTTTATGTTCTTTGGAAACGTTGGTGCCCCCTTGATTGCCACTTTGAACATTCCTGGGTTGAATGTAGGAATATCGGTTTGGTTATGGACCACTCCGAATGTACCAAATGATATTGATAGTTCTCAAATAAGAACAAACATGTGCATAAGAATGATATGGCCAAATTTCTTGAGGATACTAACCAAGGGACCCCTTCCCAAGGGTTTTCTTATGCCTTTATGTTCTTTGGAAATGTTGGTGCCCTCTTGATGTCCACTTTGAACATTCCTAGATTGAATGTAGGACTATTGGTTTGGTTATGGACCACTCTAAATGTCCTGAATGCTCTTGATACTTCTCAAATAAGAATCTTATGTCATGGGCATTGAATGTATGTTGATCCTTTACCCTCTTCATCCATGAATTCTACTCCTTCTCCTTCTCCCTCTTCTGGTGAAATTCTAGCTACTATTAACCAGAAGTATAAAAGGAATAGGAAAAGGAAGAGTAAGAAGAAGAAGTCACCAACCTCTGCTAGCCACATTGGAGATGTGCCACCAGCCTCTGTGAGTCATGATGAGAGTGAAAGTCCAGTCACTACAAGTCCTACTGTCACAAAGTCAAAAATCTATGCAAGTCATGTTAGAGACCTACACCTGGCCTCTACAAGCCATGTTGGGGGAAAGCAATCGACCTTTGTGAGTCATGTTAGAAATGAAAATCCAGTCACTGCAAGTCATACTGGCATCAAGTCACCAGCCTCTGCAAATCATACTGGCATCAAGTCACCAGCCTTTGCAATTCATGTTGGAGACCAGTCACCAACCTCCAAAAGTCATGTTGAAGACCCAATAGCAACATCCATTAGTCATGTTGGATTTATCTTGACAACCTATGAGAGTCATGTTGAAGACAAGCAACCATCCCCTGCAAGTCCTGCTGGGGGAATGAGTCTAGTCAATGTTATTCATACTTGACAAACATTACCAACCTCTACAAGTCATGTTGGGGTAATGTTGCCAGCCACTACAAGTAGTGTTGGGTTCAACCCACCAACCACTGCAAGTTATGTTGAGGGCATTAATAAAGTTGAGAAACCTAGATGAATAGGATAATAATCCCAAGTTCCCTTGTAATATTTGCAAGGGATATCACCTTACTCATTTGTTCCTTGTTATTGTTGTGGTACGAAGAGTGTGATCCTTGTCTAAATTACCTTCTAGTTCAGAGTCATCTTTGGTTTCCAAACAATCTATTCAATCATCAGTTGATGAAGTGGTCATGCCGATGCAATATTCGGTTGATTTCACTCTCATTTTTAGGGGTGATGTGTCTATTGACCATGTTGTCTCGCATCCTATTCAACCAGTGGTTGATGAAGTGGTTGTGCCAATACAATTTTCATTCGATCCCACTCTTCTATTGGAGAGTGACGAGTATACTAAAGTGGTCTTATTGATGCAATCTTTGTTTTTTCCCACTCTTCATTCGGAGAGTGATGTGTCTTTCGACTATGTGTTTATAATTTCCATTTAAGTACCTTCTGAACAAGGGGGAAATCTGTTGAAATAATGTAACTGCGAAGAGAATTCTTATTATTATTTTATTATTGGATTAAATCCCCATTGCGGATTAATCATGTCATTATTATTATTATTGTTATTGGATTAATCGCCATTGAGGATTAATCATGTTGGTAATTGTATAAGGACCAAATCCCCTTTTGCGAATTGGTCATCGGACAATTACAAAGGGCAGAATAAGAAGTCGGCCCCAACAATTATTATGGAAGACCCAGAATTAATTAAAGGTGGGTTTACCCACCCAGAGTGAGAGGTTGGCCCTACCAGTTGTGACCTTTCACACGTGTCAGTCTTGTATAAATAAGAGGCTAGCGCCTCACTTCAAACACACAACTCACTTGCTCATTATCTTATGAGGCAAGATGCTATTACCAATTGGAGAGAGGAGAAGAAGAGTGGCGCATCTATTGGGGAGGAATTTGTGTATTGGTTTGAGTTATCTCTTGAACATTGTATAAGCTATTTATGATAAGGAAGTTTTTGCTCGGTTTTCTTCCCCTAGAGGGTTTCCCAGGATAAATGTTGTGTCTCTTGTGAATGTGTATTTCTGAGTGATCTCGTTCTTATGATGCTCTTATCTAATGAAATGCAAATAACTATAATAATGGCATAAACATTAACATGGTATCAGAGCCAACCTGAAGGAAGCATATTTCGCAAGAGGAAAAACGTCACTGTTACCGTACCCAAAAATTAGGGTTTTGCAAAAGTGAATATTTTCAACTCCCTAACCACCTAGAAAGTTGCGCCCTCCCCCAAGGATCCATTTGGCACCTAGAGTGCACCTTTTTAGTGGTTGGATCTTCTGCAAAGTGAAACCCTAGTTTCAAAAAAATACCAGAAGTACCAGAAAACCAGTACCAGAAGTACCAGAAAACCAGAAGAACCAGTCCAAAAATCTGCAGATCAAGTTTGAGGGGGTAAAAGTTGGATTTTCAAAATTCCGACTGCACCAGCTAACTTGCCTTAGCTCAGCACATCTATCCCCTGGATCATATTTTCAAAACTTGAAGTTTGAAAAATTAGGGTTTCCGCACAAAACCCTAAGTTGCAGTCGCAGTTGCAGTTGTAGTTGCAGTTGCAGCCGTAGAATCAGTTGCAATCACTCTTGAAGTTTTTGGTAATGATTACCACTGCTACCAGATAGAGCCACTACCTACAAATTCTATCTGAGGTATGTACTCACATATGGTTAATGGTTAAACCCTAAAGAGTATTTGCAGGAGAAGGGATCTTTTGCCATAGATCCAGAAGGATCTTAAGATCCAACACATTCAGAGGAATGATGCAACCTAGGTGTGATTATTCTAATATGCATCTATTTGTTATGAAATTATCTTGATCAATGTTGCATGTTGAAGCTATGATAAAATTGTTAGAAGGATTAAAAGTTGATCATAGAGCTTATCCTCTAATCCAACCTTTTGTCAAGATAGC
>ML785928.1:53152-66787 GCA_009831015.1 Picea engelmannii | reverse complement strand
TAAAGCAAGATGTGACTGACACTGAGCTACCAGCTTAACCACTGTGACATTGAGCTAGTGTAGTATTGTGATGTGCCAGCCTAGTGCTGTGATGAGGTATCATTTTTACTGATACATATTTGATGCAGATGATGATAGCATTCCTTCAAGAATGATGATTCTGCTAATGAAGAAAACTTCCGATGACTTGTAAATGTGCTAGACAATGTTTCAAGATGATATTGACGATACTGTCCTCCAGATGCCACTAATGATGCAGACCTCTCTCGCTTGATGTTGATGAAGAATACCATTCTTGTTAAGGGGGAGTGTTGAAATAATGTAACTATGAAGAGCATTCTTATTATTATTTTATTATTGGATTAAATCCCCATTGCGGATTAATCATGTCATTATTATTATTATTGTTATTGGATTAATCCCCATTGAGGATTAATCATGTCGGTAATTGTATAAGGACCAAATCCCCTTTTGTGAATTGGTCATCGGACAATTACAAAGGGCAGAATAAGAAGTCGGCCCCAACAGTTATTATGGAAGACCCAGAATTAATTAAAGGTGGGTTTACCCACCCAGAGTGAGAGGTCGACCCTGCCAGTTGTGACCTTTCACACGTGTCAGTCTTGTATAAATAAGAGGTTAGCCCCTCACTTCAAACACACAAATCACTTGCTCATTATCTTATGAGGCAACCTGCAATTACCAGTTGGAGAGAGGAGAAGAAGAGTGGCGCATCTCTTGGGGAGGACTTTATCTATTGGTTTGAGTTATCTCTTGAACATTGTATAAGCTATTTATGATAAGGAAGTTTTTGCTCGGTTTTCTTCCCCTAGAGGGTTTCCCAGGATAAATGTTGTGTCTCTTGCAAATGTGTATTTCTCAGTGATCTTATTCTTATGATGCTCTTATCTAATGAAATGCAAAGAACTATAATAATGGCATAAACATTAACAAAATCCACTCTCTTCGAGTCTTCTCCCTCCAAATCCTGGGATGGTTTCCTTTGATTGGAATGATCTTTTTGAGTCTCATCTTCCTTCTGTTGCACCTTTCTAGATAAGGGTTAAACTTAATTCAATGGGAATTTAATGATGTATTGTATATGAAGGAGCCTTTAAGCCACAGAGATCTAGGTATATGGGTATAGACGTATTGTATATGGGTAGAGACATATTCCGGCATCTTTAAGCCACAGAGATTTGTCGTTACACGCATAAACCTATGGTTGAGGGATTCATACACGTAGGAAATAAAAGTGGTACTTAAGCACATATCTATTGGCCACCCTTGTAACTAGACAACACTTGTGTATGGTGTTAGGGTCCTATAATTATAGGTGAGTCGATTCTTCGACTGTTGATTTGGCATCTCTCCCGGTGACGAAGTATGGCTTAGGTGATTCTGTTTTCCTCCCTCCATTCTTGTCGCTCAATCCCCTATCACCCTATTGCATCCTTCATCCACGCTGCATCCTCACCCCCTTGTCCTTTGTCAGCCTCGATTATCCCGCCTTCCATCCCTGCATGAACAGACTTAGGATAAACAAAAATATTAGTAGAGTTAGTCTAGATTAAAATTGATTAATAAATGACTATTTAATAATTAATTAATCATTAATCAATTATTGGTTAATTAATTATTAATTAAGTTAAGAACCTGGGTTACTAGCTAAGTTAAAAGTTAGGGTTAGTTTTAAATTAAAATAAAACAATTAAATTTAAAAACAAAATAAAAAATAAAAAACATATATAAAAAACAATTATAAAAAAAAAATAAAAAATTAAATAAACACAAAATATTAAAAACATTAAAAAATGCAAAAATTAATAAAATATATATTAAATACAAACAAATAAAAATAAAACAAAGTAATATAAAACATAATGACTAAAACATAATATATATAATACAAATTATATAAACATTTAAACAAAAATAAAAAGAAAAACGTAATACATAACATATAATATTAAAAAAACAAAAAAATTAAAAAATAACAAACTACCCTAAGTACCCTATACTACCCCACTCGTACCCCCTACACCCTCCCTACGTCACTCCACTCAAGTCCCCTCACCTTACGTCATCCCACCTCACCATCCACTACCCAACTCCTCCTCACGTCACTCCCCGCCCTCCCCACCTCACCATCCACTACCACCCAAAATCCTGCCCTCTTTTGACTACGCGCCCCCCATCCACTTTACCCCAATTCAATCAATGCACCATATTCCATTCCGNCCCCCCCCCCCCCCGCGTGAGTTCGACATTTAACAAGGGGGGGTCCAGAATCGTAAATGCATATCTAAACGGTCCACAAACGACCAACTAAATCAACGATCCAAGTTCAATTCCGGACCCCCCGGGGCGGTCTACGTTTAACGAGGGGGGGGGTCCAAAATGTCGTTTTCCCGCCAAAAAATCACTTTCCCCAATTTTTGCCATTTTTGCCTATGTAACCATGTCTTCTTCCGGAGGAGATTCTGAGTAAACAGAGACGAATTTTAAAAATCCGAGAGATTTTTTTGCTCATCACGGGATGAGGAACAAAACCCTTTTTCCAGTTTTTGCAACAGAGTTACGAGCAGTGAGAGTCGAAGACATCTTCGAGGTCTATTTTTCCATAATTTGAATTTTCCGTTTCAGTCCCGATTTTGCAGGAGCTGTCACGGCCAGTTGGGGACGAATTTTGCGAAACCGAAAGAGGTTTTTGTCCAGAACATGCCCATATAAAATAACCTCTTTCAGTTTTCATCCAGGTGTCATCATTGAAGCAAGAATCACGTCTGATCGGACCCTTGTTTTGTAGAAAAACGGTCCATTTTTTATGGCAAAAAACTCCGAATTTTCTGGGAGTGGTGGCTACTTTTGGCCGAGGCGGTTGAACTGACTCTCAGAACTTGAGGAGAAGATCTATCTTATTTATTGGGGTTATTTTAATGTAAAAGGTTTGGATCTTCACGCCCTGTGGCTATCAGGCTGTAACTTTTTTTAATAGATCTGCCATTAATGAAAGGAAGGCACCTTACAGGCTTCTTGCGTATGTTCACTGGTGATGTGATTTTCTCAGTTAAATGTTTTCTTGCTCTGTAACCACTTTGTTTTCTGAATCTAATCTTTATGAATAGCGTTATGTATCAGTATTTATATCTGATACCCTGATTTCGATTCTTAAAGATTTAAATGTTTATCTTCTGATGTTTTCGATTAAGGAATTCTTGACTGCTTCTTAGTCAAATTTATCCTTCTCACCCTTTCCTCTGTCCACCATTTAAGCTACAAAAGATCCAGTGAGTGTATTATCTCACCCTGTGGAAGTCATCCTACCTCGTTTATGGCTGTATTTCATTCCTAATTAATTGCAGACCCCATATCCCAATGGATGTGTAAATTGTCTCAACCAATTTATAAACCCTTTTTACAACAGAGCACATTGTTTTCATTAACTAGCCTAATATCTCTTCAAACAAATCTATATTAGACAGAGAGATCCCTCTCTAAGTCTTGGAGGGCTAGATCCAAGACTCGAAGCGATTTTGATGTTGCCTCTGTAATTGCCTTACAGCCTTGGGCAAATTACAGAGCGCTAACAGAATGGCGACTCCACTGGGGACCTTTTCCCAGTAGTACACTTCAAGCTCCAGCTCTGATCACTGATGGTGAACAGTGACCAGACACTAAGAAGGCTAAGATCATTCACCTGGCGACTCCAATCAACTCCAGACAGTGCCAACTTGAAGACTCCACTGGAGGAAGAACCTGAAGAATGGCCAAGCAGCCTAGAAAGACCAGGTATTCAAGCTCAAATTGCATTCAAGACATATTTGGTTTTATTTGCAATCATGTCTTTTCTTTTTCTAAGCCTGATCAAAAGTATATTGTTGAAGAGTATTTTGACCATCAGTCAATTGATGAGCCTCAAGAGACTAAACCCCAAGTTGTGGATTATGTACATGCTCATACACCTGTGCACATCCCAGATGCACCTGTAGAAATCCTAGTGAGACATAAGCCTCCTGCTTTGTCTCCTACTCTTGCTAAACCTCTGGATGTTTGTAAGCCCCTTGATTCATCTCCTGTGCTTGCAAAAATCCCAGACCGATACAAGCCTCTGGATTTGCCTCCTATTCTCCATGACCTTCCTGCCCATTATATCAATAATCTGCCTAGGTTTGATGGAGAAAATGAGAAGATCACTGTTGAAAAGCATGTTCAAAACCTTGAAGATTTCCTTGACCTTTATGAGGTTGAAGATGATGATGTCTACATCATAATGTTTGCCCTGTCTCTGGGAGGAAAAGTCAAAGATTGGTTTAAGAGCCTTCCTGCTGCAAGCATAAGAAATTTTCATCAGTTCATGCAAGTATTCTTGGATAGGTGGGTAATCAGGGTAAATGTTTTCCTTATCCTAGAAGAGTATGAGCACTTGAAAAGAAAGCTAGGGGAGACAATACATCAGTTTTCAGCCAGATTCAATAAGGTATATCATGCAATACCTGTTGATATAAGGCCACCCCCAGGATCAGCTCACTTGCATTACCTAGATGCATTCGATCCTGAGATGACATTTCAGTTAAGAGAAAGGAACACCTCAAGCCTTGAAGAAATGCAGAACATTGCAGTTGATGTGGAGACCAACTTGCTGATCAAGAGGTCAAAGTTAAAGAATAAAGAAATGGAGCAGCTGAAGTCATCAGAAGATAAACTGGAGATTTTGGCCAGTGCCATGGAAAATTTGATGCAGAAGCTTAACATAAAAGAGGAGCTTGTTGTCCAAAGACATCATGGCCCCTTGATTTCAGAGAAAGAAAGTGTCACAGTTCCCGAACATGTTGCTGCACACCCTTGGTACCATGGTTTGAATAATGATTCGTTCATATATTCAATTCACAGCACATTCAAAGATGAAGCTCCATATCAACTTGTAGAGGAGCAACCGGCTGATATGATGTGCATGTTCGACGACGTTCCATACTTGGATTGTCCACCCAAGTGGGATCAGTATGATGACGACCAGGAAGCTGAAATAGAGGTTGACATTTTGGAGGAACCGGCAGCATGTCATTGGCAGGAAGGGGATTGTTTACCGTTCAGATATGACAATCAGCCCTTATACAACAATCATGACAATGATAATGAATGTGCAGAAAATGTCAGAGTGAGTGAAGACACTTTGCCCATATGTTTCTCATCTCTTCAATTCTTGAAAAGAAACTCTAGGCCAGTTGTAAATTGTGAACGCATAAATTCCTATGACCAATCAATTGATGATATTGTTAAGGATATGGAGGTTGTTCTAAACCCGGAATCGCAGTAGTTTCCCTCCTTCAATTTTCAAATTCTTGATGATAACTTAGAGCCTGAGACAAATTTTGAGTCAATCCAAAATAAATCTATACCATTGTGCTTTAAATCATTTCAAGTTTTGAAGGAGACTCTTAGACAAGTGTTGAAGGATGAATACAGAAACAAGCAGGAAATTTCATTTGAGTCAATGCAGCAGTCTTGTCAATCTTTTCAGGATCCAATAGCTGATCTGTTAGATGGCATGTGTGGTCAAAATTATTCTTCATTCTCCAGTCATGAGGTAAAAAGCTGTTATGATATTGACATGATCAGGAAGTCAGTTACAGGGGTGTGTTTAGTAAAGGCATCATTCCATAAACCATCAGATCATCCACAGTCAGATGAGGGAGTATTGAAAGACACAGAATGCATAGCTGAAAAATCGAGTCTTGATGCTGAGTTATTCGAAGTTGAAAATCAAAAGGTGGGCCAAACCTATACTGATCCTGTAGCTACCTATATGGAGAAATTCTTTAATACGGGATGTTTTTCTGTTGCTGATGTTTTTCCTATTGTTTGGGGTGATCAAATCTTATGCAAGGGAAAACACGGTGGAAGTTACTCTCAAGCACGAGTAACAGTCTTATTTTTGAGTCTCATCACAGATAGTGAAAGAACAGAGCCACTAAATCAACTGTTGGACTGGCTCCATTGGCATTTTTCCATTACCTAGCTGAGCAATAATTGCAGTAGGGTAGGTAGGTAGGAAAATGAATAAGCTCAGCATTCTGAGCATCTCTTTTTCAGCAGCGTTCATTTGATTTCATTTTAGTTGCAAAGATCAAAACAGGTAGAGGTTGCAGAATAAGGTTTTGGGACCAGCCCGATGGATAAAGCTCTGGTCTGCAGGTCCAGCAGTCTGTGGTTCTTGACACCTCCTGAAAGAAGCTTCCATCCCCAGGTGGAGCCTATGTTAGGGTCTTATAATTATAGGCGAGTCGATTCTTCGACTGTTGATTTGGCATCTCTCCCGATGACGAAGTATGGCTCAGGTGATTCCGTTTTCCTCCCTCCATTCTTGTCGCTCAATCCCCTATCACCCTATTGCATCCTTCATCCACGCTGCATCCTCACCCCCTTGTCCTTTGTCAGCCTCCATTATCCCGCCTTCCATCCCTGCATGAACAAACTTAGGATAAACAAAAATATTAGTAGACTTAGTCTAGATTAAAATTGATTAATAAATGACTATTTAATAATTAATTAATCATTAATCAATTATTGGTTAATTAATTATTAATTAAGTTAAGAACCTGGGTTAGTATCTAGGTTAGTAGCTAAGTTAAAAGTTAGGTTTAGTTTTAAATTAAAATAAAACAATTAAATTTAAAAACAAAATAAAAAATAAAAAACATATATAAAAAACAATTATAAAAAAAAAATAAAAAAAAATAAATAAACACAAAATATTAAAAACATTCAAAAAACATTAAAAAATACAAAAATTAATAAAATATATATTAAATACAAACAAATAAAAATAATATAAAACATAATGACTAAAACATAATATATATAATACAAATTATATAAACATTTAAACAAAAATAAAAAGAAAAACGTAATACATAACATATAATATTAAAAAAACAAAAAAATTAAAAAATAACAAACTACCCTAAGTACCCTACACTACCCCACTCGTACCCCCTACACCCTCCCTACGTCACTCCACTCAAGTCCCCTCACCTTACGTCATCCCACCTCACCATCCACTACCCAACTCCTCCTCACGTCACTCCCTGCCCTCCCCACCTCACCATCAACTACCACCCAAACTCCCACCCTCTTTTGACTATGTGCCCCCCATCCACTTTACCCCAATTCAATCAATGCACCATATTCCATTCCGGACCCCCCCCGTGAGTTCGACATTTAACAAGGGGGGGGTCCGGAATCGTAAATGAATATCTAAACGGTCCACAAACGACCAACTAAATCAACGATCCAGGTTCAATTCTGGACCCCCCCGGGCGGTCTACGTTTAACGAGGGGGGGGGTCCGGAATGCCGTTTTCCCGCCAAAAAATCACTTTCCCCATTTTTTTCCATTTTTGCCTATGTAACCATGTCTTCTTCCGGAGGAGATTCTGAGCAAACGGAGACGAATTTTAAAAATCCGAGAGAGGTTTTTTCTCAGCACGGGATGAGGAACAAAACACTTTTTCCAGTTTTTGCAACAGAGTTACGAGCAATGAGAGTCAAAGACATCTTCGAGGTCTATTTTTTCATATTTTGAATTTTTCGTTTCAGTCCCGATTTTGCAGGAGCTTTCACGACCATCTGGGGACGAATTTTGTGAAACCGAAAGAGGTTTTTGTCCATAACATGCCCATATACAATAACCTCTTTCAGTTTTCACCCAGGTGTCATCATTGAAGAAAGAATCACGTCTGATCGGACCCCTGTTTTGCAGAAAAACGGTCCATTTTTTATGGCAAAAAACTTCGAATTTTCTGGGAGTGGTGGCTACTTTTGGCCGAGGCGGTTGAACTGACTCTTGGAACTTGAGGAGAAGATATATATTATTTATTGGGGTGATTTTAATGTAAAAGGGTTGGATCTTCACGCCCTGTGGCTATCAAGCTGTAACTTGTTTTAATAGATCTGTCATTAATGAAAGGAAGGCACCTTACAGGATTCTTGCATATGTTCACTGGTGATGTGATTTTCTCAGTTAAATGTTTTCTTGCTCTGTAACCACTTTGTTTTCTGAATCTAATATTTATGAATAGCGTTATGTCTCAGGATTTATCTCTGATACCCTGATTCTGATTCTTAAAGATTTAAATGTTTATCTTCTGATGTTTTCGATTAAGAAATTCTTGACTGCTTCTTAGTCGAATTTATTCTTCTCACCCTTTCCTCTGTCCACCATTTAAGCTGCAAAAGATCCAGTGAGTGTATTATCTCGCCCTGTGGAAGTCATCCTACCTCGTTTATGGCTGTATTTCATTCCTAATTAATTGCAGACCCCATAGCCCAATGGATGTGTAAACTGTCTCAACCAATTTATAAACCCTTTTTACAACAGAGCACATTGTTTTCATTAACTAGCCTAATATCTCTTCAAACAAAGCTATATTAGACATAGAGATCCCTCTCTAAGTCTTGGAGGGCTAGATCCAAGACTCGAAGCGGTTTTGATGTTGCCTCTGTAACTGCCTTACAGCCTTGGGCAAATTACAGAGCGCTCACATATGGATCGGCCTAGATTACCTGAAGCCCTCTTTAGATAAACCGATCGGCCACCTGACTGCTATAGTGTCACCGAGAACAACACTTGGGAACATACTCCCTAGTACATGGGTAGTCGGGTAGTACGGCTAAGGGTATGGTCTATCCTCCTTAGTTAGTGCCTTGAGATATTGGGCTGAGTACTACTGTTGGACCCGACACATATATCAGAGAGCTATAGCACAGGGAAAACCCTTGTCTGTAGAACCCTTGAATACCTAACCCTTGGGGAGAGAAACATAAAAAAATTAAAACAAAAAAGATCTATTTCCACGCAACTGTGTTCGGGTTGCCAAGTAAATACAAATTTCATTCTGGTTAAGCATTTGGGCATTTCCTCTCTGAAGTATTCTTCAGACCAGAGTATAACTTCGTAAACAAAAACAAAAACAAAAAAAGTCTAGAAAGTTTTTCACCATTATTTGAGACCTATTCCATTGGATTCATCTCTTCGCCCTTATCACATTCATCCATATCATTTTTCAGCAAAAAAATTTACCCCGCCCACCCCTTTTCAGTTTCCCCATCCTCATGGCCCATACTCGTAGCCAAGACTTGGAAGCTCGTTTCAACACCTTGCAATCTGGTCTCATTGAGACCCAACAAGAAGTGAAACAACTTAGTGCCAATGTTGTTGCTATCAATACAACTGTGCAGTCCTCAATGGGGGAAATAAAACAAAACCTCACCACCCATCTTGAATGAGTCTTTTCGGCACTCTGCACCAAACTGCATATCCTTACAAATAACCCTTCCTCTTCCTCACCTCCACATACTAAAGGTGACCATTCCTCTCATTCCCATACCTTGCAGACCCATCACTTTCAACGTGACCTACGCCTTCCGTGGGTGGATGTGACCAAATTTGATGGCTTGGACCCCACTGGTTGGGTAACCCAAATGAAACGTTACTTCTCTTTATATGACATTATAGATGACTTGGGGTGACTAAACTCTTTGGATATGATTATGAGATCATTTATAAGAAAGGCAAAGACAATGTGGTTGCGGATTCACTTTCCCAAAAATATGAAGATGAAGGATCCCATTTTTCTCTTTCATTCATTGTACCAGATTGGCTCCAAGCCATTCTCTCGGAATGGCTACAAGATCCCAAAAGTTCACAGTTGATCCACCAATTGCAGTCCAATGCTCCAACTTCCCGAGGGTACTCTTGGCTCCATGAGGAACTTCGATACACAGACCATTTTTATTTAAGTAAACAATCAAATCTTAAATCCATGGTACTTTCTGAGCTTCATGCTACACCCACAACAGGGCACTCTGAGTTCACCAAAACCTATGACAGGGTCAAACGTTCCTTTTTCTGGGATGGTATGAAACAGGACATTCATAATTTTGTTGTTGAATGTGATGTGTGTCAACGCAACAAGGGAGAAACAGTCAAATCACCAGGCACACTACAACCACTCCCGATTCCACCTGCTATTTGGAAGGATATCTTTATGGATTTTATTACCGGCTTACCCAAATCGGGAAATAAATCCGTCATCATGGTGGTTGTTGATCGCCTTTCCAAGTATGCTCATTTCTGCGCCCTTCAACACCTGTTTACAACATCCACGGTGGCTCAAATATTCATGGATCAGGTCTTCAAGCTTCATGGCATGCCGCACTCTATTGTTTCTGATCGCGACCCAACTTTCACAAGCAATTTTTGGCAAGAACTGTTCAATATACAAGGCACCGAATTGCATCTCAACACAACTTATCATCCCCAGAATGATGGTCAAAAGGAAGTTGTCAACAAGTTTTTGGAAACATATTTGAGGTGTTTTACCTTGGAAAAGCAAAATCAATGGGCTCAATGGTTACCCCTGGCTGAATGGTGGTACAACACTTCATACCATACAACTACACGCACAACTCCTTTTGAAGTGGTATATGGATAGAAGCCACCTTCAATTCTCTCATACTTACCGGGTGCCTCGAAGGTCCAGGCAGTTGACCTAACACTTACAGCTCGAGAGGCTATTCTCCATACCCTCAAAGTGAATTTGGACATGGCACAAAATCGCATGAAGCAACAAGCAGATCAAGGTCGCTCTGAACGTCAATTTGCAAAAGGATATCATGTGTTTCTTCGACTGCAACCTTACAAGAAAACTTCCCTCAAGGCCGAGCATTGTCAGAAGTTAGCACCCAAATTTTATGGTCCTTATACCATGCTCAAGTATGTGGGACAAATCGCCTATTAGTTAGTTTTTCCCATCCATTCAAAGCTACATCATGTTTTTCATGTTTCATGCTTAAAGAAGGTGATTGGAGCTAAGTGCCAAATTCAAACCAACCTTCTAGAGTTAGCTAAAGAAGGATCCATTTGGCTACAGCCAGAAGCAGTTTTGGACTAGTGTGAGCGTCACCTACGTCAGAGAACCATCAAGGAAGTGTTAGTCCAGTGGAAAGATACAACTCCAATAGATGCCACTTGGGAACCAACTACCATTCTGCAGCAATTTCCTCATCTCAAGCCTTGAGGACATGGCTATTTTTAAGGGGGTGGGGATGTTAGGGTCCTAACCAGTACATAGGTAGAACAATATATTCGGATGTAATAAAGGTCAATATTAATAAGGCCTTTCAATAAAATAGAATAAGGCGGATGTAAGAAGACCCAATACAAGCTTCTGGTTCTAGAAGGATCTTCCTCTAGATGCTTCTTTTTAGTATAAATAGGAGTCGAGGGTATGAGAAACCTAGATTGGATATTATTGTAATAGAGCTCTGCTCAACTGGAGGTTTCCCCCTTGAAGAGGCCCGTGAACATTTCTTTCATATTCAAAGTGTTATTTTTGTTGTTATTTTTATATCATTTCAGTGTTATTGTGGTGAATGTTCTGGTTATATTGTTGTTATTCTGCCATTACTAGCATTTTAATTTTGTTCTGCATACATTTTATATCTAGTATATTACAATGTGTGAGGGTGTCCAAGTTATATATAACTTGGACAATGCACATTTTCTTGTAAAATGTAAACACACTCAAGTTATTAATAATATCACATCACTACGTGCAGAGAGATCCAAACAAAAATTAGATGGGAGGTTGAACTCCATTGAAAAAGGGAAAAGGGGGGGAATATTTTAATAATATTTCCAAAAAGAGTAACCTTATAGATATATTATTTATCCTAAGTTCCCGAGGGATGGGAACAAGTCACCAAGTGAATAAATATAGATCTGAAAGTGACAAGTGTCCAGTTGAAGGCATGCAATATATATTGTTGGCCTTGGTGTATTTTGGGGGAATTTTTACTCATTCTATCATATGGAGACCAACTTTCCTCTGTGAAGGAATCGAGTCTTTTTGTAATTGACTATCATTGTATATCCTTGTGCTTGGGAAGCACTGTGTGTTGTTGAAGAGACAGGTTTTCATGCCTGTATGTTGTTGAAGAAGCAGTTTTTCAGACATGTAGGTTGTCAAAGAAGCAGGTTGTCAGGCCCATGAGAATTCTCTTCTGGTGATATTTTGATGGGAATTGTTCCCTGGTGCATTAGGAATTAGTTGTAGTTCTCTGAGACTTCCTAATTGATCAAAATTTGGACCAGGGGTCAAATTTTAGCTCAAAAATCAACGTTCTCGAAATTTCCTCAAATCGGACGTGAGCGTAGCCCTTGTCGTCACGAACCCAACGCAACTCATTTCGTCTCAAACGGACGTCGGGAGTGAGAGATATCGCGATCTGTTCATAAAGTCAAACAGGCAAAAAAAAGGACGCTGACTGTGCAGTCCGTACAAACCGTATGGATGTTGATGTGGCAGAGACCGTATGCTGACGTGGCTTGACATGGCACCTGCTGATGTGGTAGTTTGTGATTGGTTGACAGTTGGGCGAGTTATATTGCGACACATGGCATGATTTTGGCAAATGGTAAGGTGCCACGTGGCCCAATCATGGGCTGCCACGTGGCACCCCTTTATTGGCTATTGGGTTTACATACAAAAGTTTGGTATGTCGCCAGATGGATTCGAATGGGTGACCTCCCCATTGACAATGCTTTACCAAAGTCTACCCGACCGCTAGACCACGCATTAGTCCTTGTAATATATGCGGGGGTTTAATTATTTGAATTTGCATGTTGTATTAATTGTGTTTCCATATGACTAATCCCTCCGTTTAATATGGCATGCGGTTGAACCGTTATGGCACTAGCCCGTGGGCATATGCCACATATACATGCAACCATAGTCGGAGCCGAATGCAGTTTGGGCACGGTTAAGTTCGTTAGCCAATGGACATATGGTTACACCAACGACCGGGAGTCAATCCGAAAAGGCCCGGAATTTTTTTTGTGTTAACATAAGTTTAAACCCCTGGTTTTATGCCATTACATATGACCATAACTTAATGCGCGGGGAGTTGGAGCGGTTAAACCGTTTGGCCCCTTTTCCCAACACGCGAGGTCATATGGCTCATGTGCCCATGTGCTAGGCGGTTAGGGGATGGAGGCGCCCTAACCGTCCTACAGTTTGGACCGGTTTTCAGTTATGCGTGGGGCTAGGTTTTAACATGCATTTTGGAGTGTGTTCTTGGTTCATGCACACAAAGGTGCATTTTGGCGAACCAGTTTCAGAAAGCTTGAAGGAGGAAAATGGAGGAGGCCTAACTTCTTCATCTTTTGGCCGATTGAGGTGCCGTAAAAGCCCAGCTAGGGGTTTTTGGACGTCCTGGATCCATTGGTGTTGTTATCAAGGCCATTTGAAGAATTATTCTGCAAGTTTTTCACCATTGAAGTTTCAGCAAGCTCAAGGGAGCTTGAAGCCCTCATTGATCGAGGACATGGTTTGGTGAGCCTATGTTTGTTTTCTGTGATAGAATAATCATTTTTGGCTAATTGTTATGCTCTGAGAACATTGGGACAGGTTTCAGAGGCTGTTGAGGAATTTTACAGGTGTTTTTTCCAAAGAGAAGCTCAGGGAAGCTTATGGCCACATGTAGAAGAGGTCATGCTCGGATGAGCCATGATCCGTTTTCAGAGTTCTATTAGTCATTTTTGGGGTTTTTATGTGTTCTGATCTCAATGGTA
>ML785928.1:21269-31682 GCA_009831015.1 Picea engelmannii | reverse complement strand
AAGTTATGTTTTTAGCATTGGTTCAGGACCTATCAATTGGGAATGTAAGAAACAACAGGCTATTGCACTTTCTTCAACAGAAGCAGAGTACCGAGAAGTGGTAAATGCAATTTAGGAAGCCTTGTGGCTTTGACAGATCTTTTCAGAGTTTGGATTTCAGTAGCAACATCCGACCATCCTTTGGTGCGACAATCAGAGTGCCATCAAGCTCACTAGATACCCAGTTCAACATCAGTGCATCAAGCACATCGATCTATACATGCTCTTCATTAGAAATCTAATTCATGATCAAGTTATTGAAGTGCTATTTTTCCCTACAGAAGATCAAGTTGCAGACATTTTCACAAAGTCTCTTACAGAAGCGAATTTTTCCAAAATTCAATCTATGTTAGGAGTTCAAGAAGTTGTCATTAAGGGGTGATAGGCTCTAATGCCTCCTTCCTTCTCCTATTGTGTCACTATTGTAAATCCTTCAATACTATCCCAAGTTGTTCTTAAGGGGGGATTTTAGGATATTTAGACACTTAGGAGTTAGTTAATATCTACTTGGTCTAATATGTCATTAGGTAAAAGTGTGTTTCTTAGTGTGTTTCATTAGTATGCATTTGTAGTTAGGAAATTCGACAGTCATGATATGTTCTCGACATAAAGTGATCCGACGGTTAATATTCTCCTCGATCTCAACAACCATTGATCTGTGGCTTAACACCTAATTCATCCATTATCTCTATTTAAAGAGCATGGAGGGTCATTTTCCAATGATCTATTGTGAGAAACTCTCTTATAAAATCTCTCTGTAATATTTTTTTTTTGCATTAATAAACTGCTCCAAGTGGTCACATTGGTTGGGGCCGTGGATGTTTCCCTATAGGGGTTTTACCACGTCAAAACATCAGTGTGTCGATATTTGATCTGGTTGTGTGAGTGGTTACTGAAGGTGTTCGTCCTTTGTTGGAATACCTGTGTTGTCAAACATCGATGTCCCATGATCGACATATTCTATCAGGTGTTCGACATCAAATCCTTTATTCACACTTGTCAGATTGTACTCGGTACATTGACGCCCATTATCATTATCTATGGGTTGTTTTGCATTTGTTAATGGTATACATCAATGACTGGTAATCAAATGGTGTCTCATTGTGTTCGAATTAAACACATCTATTTGAATAGTGTAGACTCGTACCTTGACGAGTTGTTTTGAAGACCTTGGGGTAAGTTGTAGCATCACCTCTTTTGTGCTCCTACTCAAGTTGTATTGATTTTACCACCTTCTTTAACATTGGTACTTGCAGAGGATCATTTTTTTCACTTCATTGACTCTAGATATTCTATTTTTTATTCTGAGACATAACTCCATTGTGTATCCATTCATGGCTATGATCTACATTTGCATGGATCCACTGTGTATTTCTCTCATGGCCATTATTGCTACTTTTACATATTACATGGATCCACTTTGTATATTTTTCATGGCCATGGACATCAATTATGCTTTCATTACTCATGGATCTGTAGTGTACTTGATTTGGAGGCCATGCTTTCATCACTCCTGAGCATGGGTATGCCTGAATTGGGAAGAGAGTATCTTACTTTTTTCTGTTGTAGGTATTGTTCTGAAATTGGTCTTCAACTACTCCTACTTAGGCCCCTCCACAATATCATGATTATTTTGTAATGTATTTCGGCCATCATTTTCTCTTCTAACCTCACACATTAGGGGACATTTGTTATAGCATCATTTGACACCACATATGCTTATGATAACGTATTGTCCCGAGTTATATCCCTTTCCCTGCTTGCAGAACCATTTCCCCCCTTTCCTCCTCAAAAATACTCTAAAAACCCCATCTTTGTTGATGTATGCGACTATCCTTAAGACATCTCGCATACATATACTGGTTTCTAGTCAAAAACTTATGTACATGCTAATTTGGCTCAAAAAAATAATAATTTCGACCTTTCAGGTGAATTTGACGAGTTCCTTAGGTTCCTAACCTCCTATATCCCATCCATAACTACTCCAAATGTAAAAAATGAGTATAAATTAGAACCTTGTGGTGGAGGAAAAATAGAACAAGGAAATGAATCCTTATGCTGGAATTTTCAATTTAGTCATGCAAGTCCCCTTTTTCCCTTGCATCTGAGATTGTCCCTTACATCTGGAAACCCTTTTTTTCAGAAGTTGTGTTCTCCCTATCTTGTCAGGAAGAAACCCTTAGTCTTCCTTGGACTTGTTTAAGAACAAAATATTTGAGGCATTGTTGATCATCTCTGAACTTGGGTGGAGGAACTTGGATTCTAATCTCAGGACCATGCCACAACATTTATATGTTGTAACCAACTTTTCTATTTTGTTCATAATAAAATATCTCTCATTCTCGTCCAATTTCATACGTTGATTCACGTTTCTAATGCATTTTACATATCTTAATTCGAATATATTATGTAAATTGTAATCTCCATGCTTTAGTTTATTATCAGATAACTTCCTCTTCACAATTGCTCGTCTCTTTGTGTGTAGGATATTTCAAAGGATTGTTGCAAAAGAGTGTTGGAATGAAAGTCCTCACATGGTATCGACATCAAACGTCGAAGTCCAACTTTGTTTTTCTCTCTTTCCCTTGAAAGTTAGTTATTGCAAGGTAGTTAGTCTTAATTGAATGCTTGATTTGAGTTCGAGAGTGGTCTTTTAGGGTATCTCTCTATTGTGTTTCTGACCCATAACCATAGGACATTTTTTTCCATAACATTCCCCGAAGAAGAAAATATCAGTGTCCCTCAAATAATCATTGAAGCAAAATTCCAACAAGCAATTTGGCAATTGAGCCCCAATAAAAATCCAAGACTAGATGGGTTTACAATACGTTTTTACAGGGTTTATTGGAACATAATTGAATTTGACTTGAATAGAATGTTGCAATATATTCACCAGACATCTAGAATGGGAGGTGGCAACAACTCAACCTTTCTTCTTCTAATTCCCAAGGAAGTTAATACATGTACCTTTTCTATATTCTGACTAATTTCACTATGCAATGTTTCTTATAATCAAAATTATAGCAAATAGTCTAAAAAAACTCCTTCCCAAGATCATATTAGAAAATCAAGGTGGATTCATGGAAAAGTGACAAATTGTAGATTTTGGAGAGATAATGGTATGATTATTAAGATAGATATGGCTAATACCTTTAATAGAGTTAGTCATTCCTTTCTATTTTGTCTTGCATAAGTTTTTTTTTTACCCCCCATTTAATATACATAGTTTATCATATATTTTTAATATAGTTATTTTTATATATTTTTAATTTTTGGTGTTATATATATATATATATACCCCTTTTTATAAAAATAAAAAATAAAATTCTTTAGTTAGTTTTTTATATATGTTTTTAATTTTTTTTCCTTTTTTTTATTTATTTATTTTTTATAAATTTGTTTTTTTTTTCAATTGATTTATTTTTAAATGAAAATTTTTTAAAATTATATAAAAAAAATTAAGCAATGATTTAGGAGTTGATTTTGAGTTGTTTGTCAACAATGGTACAATTTTTCAGGGCCATCATTTCAATTAAGTTATAATCTTAACCCCCAAAAAAGATTGATGTTGGTAGCAGCGCTTTTTTATTTGAGGGTCAATTTTAAAGTCTTTGTCCACAATGACATCAATTGTCAATGCAACGGGTCTGAATTTTAACCACTGCCAAAGAGGGTGCTACCGATAGTGTCACTTTTTGATTTAGGGTAAAAATAACCACTCTAAAAAAACAAGAACTCTAGAAGGTTCTCATTAAGTTGGTAACTTTGTTAATGGGGTAAGGAGCATTACATTTAATTTTAAAGTTATAGGTTATGAAACATTTTTGGATTTGTTCAATTGTATTCATAGTCTCATGAGAGATGTTGCAAGACTGAACTTCACGGTTGTAAACAATAACTGGGATAAGTAAAGTGTTGACAAGAATTGTTTTCTTGTCCCAATCCCACAGCTCAACACTTCTGCATTTGTTTTCAACACTGTAATCATATTTCCAACTAACAATAATTCTTTTTATTAATGCAATGATTCTATTTCAAATAAAAATTGAAATTGATGCCCAAGTACTTGTAATATTTCACCTCTTCAAGTGTGTTATAACCATACAAAATTTGAGGATAAATTCTTTTCTTAGATATAATTATCATAATATTGGTTTTATCAATATTAATGGTATGTAAAATATTATTTTTTGTAGAATTGTTGGAGAGCTTTGAGTTGCCAATGTGAAGATATTCAATAGTTTTAACAAGGAGAACAATATTGCGAATAGTTTTGACAAGGAGAACAATATTGCGAATATATAACAGAAGGATGACAATGATTCTCATTATTCATACCATGTTAACATTATTCATCTTCTAGAAATTGTAGATGTCAAAAAGGGTGAGATAAATTAAAAAATGCAACCTTGCTTCACACCAATATTAAAATTAATGTGCATAGACCACTCCTTGTTGAAAATGAAGATAATGATGATCAACGTCCAATCATAATGGAACCAGACTCCTAAGTTTTAAGATCTGAGCTCGATATCCTTCAATGTTTTTAGCTCTGTTATTATTGAGACACATAATGTTAGATTTTATATTCTCAACTAAGAGAACCTCAATGAATTCATAAATGGCTTGGAAAATGATTTTTGTTAAGGTTAGAGTTTCATTTCTTTATGTTAATATTGCCCCATTCTTTAGCTTCTCTAAAAATGTTGTTAGCCCAAAGTCCTTTAGACTCTCTTTTGCATAACTCTATAGGTCTTTCATAACTTTTAATTAAATATTTTAATATTTTTTTATTAAAAATTTATAGTGTTTTATCTTACTAACTCACGTTGTTAGCCCACAATCCTTTAGACTCTCTTTTGCATAACTCTATAGATCTTTCATAACTTTCAATTAAATATTTTAATGTTTTTTTATTAAAAATTTATAGTGGTTTATCTTACTAACTCTATTAGTTTAATTATCAATGTTTCTAATTTATTTTTTTTGCAATTTTACATTCTAAGTTATATTAAGGAATTTAAAACATTAACTTTCCTACAATAAAATTCAAAAATACTTTTCGAAATACAAAGAAATACTTTAAATGAAATTGCATATAAATTCTTAATTGTGTCATTTCAATCCATAATTAAACAAATCATCTAAATCCTTCAAAATGGGGATCTTTTATATTAGAACTATTTTACTTGAACTATATTACTTGTTTTGTGCATAGAAATTTCCTCAAGGACCATTTCATTTCATAATTAAAAAATCATCTAAATCCTTCAAAATGGGATCTTTTATATTATCAAAAAGAACTATATTACTTGTTTTATGTAGAGAAATTTCCTCAAAGACCATATCTATTTTAAAATTACTTGAGTTGTGCATAAAAATTTCCTTAAAAAATATATCTATTTAAAATTAGATAGGGTTTCAATTCCTCAAAGACCATATCTATTTTAAAATTTTAAAATTATTTGAGTTGTGCATAAAAATTTCCTTAAAAAATATATCTATTTAAAATTAAATAGGGTTTCAAGGTTAGATTTAGTTAATATTATCGAAGTCCCTAGCTTATCTAGGGATATTGTTAGCTCACCATTTTTTAGGTTTTCTTTTACATAACTTTATAGGCCTTTCGTGACTTTCAATTAAATATTTTAATGTTTGTATTAAATTTATATTATTTTTTAGGTTTTCTTTTACATAACTTTATAGGCCTTTCATGACTTTCAATTAAATATTTTAATGTTTGTATTAAACTTATATTATTTTATTTTACTAATTTTATTAAATTAATTTAATTATGAATATTTCTACTTCTAATATCTATTATTGCAATTTTACATTTTAAGTTATATTAAAGAATTTAAAAGATATAATTTTTATATAATACAATTTAAAAATACTTTTCCAAATTTCTAAAAATATTTAGAATGAAATTTCATATAAATTCTTAATTATGTAATTTCATGTTATAATTAAACTCATCTTGTAAATTCTTGAAAATGTGGATCTTTTATATGGTGAAAAATAACTGTATTACTTGTTGTGTACATAGAATTTTCCAAAAATACATATCTATTTTAATATTGTAGTGTGGGGAATGATCCTCAATTATTTTAATATTTAAAAAATAATTATTTTACATTTTAAGTTATATTAAAAAGTTTAAAAGGTATAACTTTCATATAATATAATTTAAAAATACTTTTCCAAATTTATAAAAATATTTAGAATGAAATTTCATATAAATTCTTAATTATGTAATTTCATGTTATAATTAAACCCATCTTGTAAATCCTTGAAAATGTGGATCTTTTATATGGTCAAAAAGAACTATATTACTTGTTGTGTACATAGAATTTTCCAAAAAAGCATCTATTTTAATATTATAGTGTGGGGAATGATCCTCATTTATTTTAATATTTAAAAAAGAAAATATATATATTAATTTTATATTATATTATATTGAAATTTATTCATAAAGAATTTTTATATATATATTTTTTAAATAAATTAAAATTCATATATTATATTTTTATCTTTTTAAATTTTGTTAATTAAATTACATTTCACAATAGTATTTAATTTTATGTATGGATTAAGTTTAAAAGTTATTAAAAAGCATAAGATTACCACGGATATTAGCTTTTTGTGGATACTATTTAGGCTAATTACATTTTGATTTTCTAATAAGTTATAAAACTAGTTTTGATTAACTAAAAGCTATTTTTTTTAGCTTTATTTTTGTGTAAGAAAACATGTTAACAATTCAATATTTGAGATAGGGGAGGTAGGAGGGGAAGGGGTGCTCTACGGCCCTGATGTAATCCTAGAACAAGTATTTTCTTGGGGATTAGGGGAAGACACCAACAACATGGCAGAAGCTATGAGTCTCTGGCAAGGCCTCATCCAAGCCCGAGAGCTAGGCATCAATGAAATCTCGATGATAAGAGACTCTCAGATCCTAATCCAAGTCTTGGTCACTAACTCGCTACCAAATCAAATGAAAATTCGGCAAATCCTCAAGAAAATTCAGAGACTCTCTAAATCCTTCCGAAAGATTGATTTTTTCCATGTTCTTCGGCACTTAAATGGAGAAGCAGACCAGGCAGCAAAATCTACCACTCCTTTGAGCAAGGTACTCCTCTCACTCAATGGGACCTCGTCCTTCGCTCCAATTCCTTAACAGTTTGAGGTGGGCAGCTCGCAGGTGGTCTCGTGCCCAGAGGTAGCCGAACGTTACACCTCCCCTCACCCTGACTCGTGGCATCACTTTAGCATATGGTGAATCCCATGTGAGAAGGTACAAATCCACCCATCTCGCATCACTCTACGCATTTATGCATTAGGTTTCCATCATGCCCTTCAAGCAGTTTAGTATAGAGCCTATGTTTCTCCCGCAAGGCACTCACATGATGTTTCCTATCCAAATCATGGCCTGGCACGTTCGTTCTAGAGTTAAATTAAGGGCAGAATGTGAATCCCCCTCTTGCAGATCAACCTTCTCTTCTACGGGTGATTGTCTGTCTTTCTCAGCTCTCTCTGCATGGTCCCTTACCCTTCAAACTCTGACGAATTTCTCCCTAGCCCTCTGCATGGCTTGTAGTTCCGAGTCTATCGCTCCCCCCATCCCCCCTCCTTTGTTGGAACTGGAAATCCGCAAATTGAAGAGAAAATTAAGCACGCAGAGAAGATTTCTTCTTCGATTGGATGGGGAAGGTGGCAGAAGGTTTGAGATGCTTGAGGAAGACCTCATTCAACTCAGAGAGGAAGCTTTAGAATCCCTCACGCAATCGATGCAGATGGTTAATGAACGCATAACAGAATTAGAAGATAGGATGGAAAAGCTGGAGCTCCAAGCCGCTAGGACGACTCTTCAACAAGATGCAGGGGTGAAGGTCTCGTCGATTGAAAGCCCCTCAAACCCAAAGCTGCAAGTGTAACTATGGTTCCTTTCTTCTCTTGCCTCTTTCCCAGTTTTTGTTACTATGAAGATACATTGTTTGAAGGCTTTAAACTCCATAGGAGTCAAATTTTGGAATCTAAGCCATAAAGGGCATTTATGGGCTTTGTTATATGGCACCTATATATGTTATTTTGGATTTCATGCACAAGATGCATGCCTAAACTATGTAGATGTTTTTACAGTGGTCATACCACTGCTATATTAATAAAAACTCCCCTTTCTTGTCAAAAAAAAAACAATTCAATATTTGAGACATCTAGTAAAAATAAAAGTATATCCCTTAAAAATATAGTTTTCCTAAATAATAATAATAAATCAACCTACGAATCACAAATAATAACGAATAATCACTACTCTTATTACAATATTTCAATTATAATAAACTTTACAATCTTAAAAAAACATAAAAACATAAATTTAATATAAACATTTTGTTAATGCCATTCAGAAATTTATGTACAGCCATAAATTTACCAAAATATTGTTCTGAATGCAAGTGCGGGATGTTGAATTTTTGGGTCCCTCCATCAAATTTAACATATCTCTAATATTTTTAATAAAATTTACTATAATAATAATAATCTATTTTTAAAGTCGCGACCAAGCCACACCAAATTGGTGTATGAGACCCTCTTGTTTGTGGGACAAGGGATCCCCCTCCACTCAAAGATTTGACTAGTAAAATCTAATGAATATGCCAATAGTAGAGATATTAAATGTTTGGATGGATTCCTGCATTAATTTAAAATGTCTTTAATACTTTTAATACCAAACAAAAGTTTACTATCAATGTGCTATTTAAAAAGTTTTTTAGAGTAAAATTTGGAAATATCTTTTAATTTTTTTAGATTATTCTATTAAATTATTCTTAATTAAAAAGATTAATTTGGTGATTCAAATCTCATTCAAACAATTTCAAATCGCATTTAAACAAATGGAAATTAAAGACAAACCTTCTATTCATTTCATTTTGAATTAATTATTCTTAGTTAAAAAGGATTAAGATGGTGATTCAAATCTCATTCAAACAATTTCAAATCTCATTTTGAATTAAGATGGTGATTCAAATCTCATTCAAACAATTTCAAATCTCATTTAAACAAGTGGAAATTAAAGACAAACCTTCTATTCATTTCATTTTGAATTAATTATTCTTGGTTAAAAAGGATTAAGATGGTGATTCAAATTCATTTCATTTTGAATTAATTATTCTTGGTTAAAAAGGATTAAGATGGTGATCCAAATCCCATTCCAACAATCTCAAATCTCATTTTGAATTGGTGTAGTTTATTTTTTTTAATGTGTGTTTTAAATTAATTTTGATCAAAATTCAGTAGGAAATTTAGGAAGAGTTAGAATTCATTTCATTTGAATAGGCTTAGTTTAAATTTTTTTTTTTTTAATATATATTTTTAAACATGTTTTGTTCAAAATAGTAGGAAAATTAGAAAGATAGTTAGAATTGCAGGTTTTAGTGCTTCAAATTACATATTTTGATGTCAAGAGGGTTGTTAAAAGGGTTAGATTGATTTATACATTAAAAATTTAATTCAATGTAAAATTGTGATTTCTGAATAATATAAGGAAATGTTCTACTTTTTGGGTTTTTTGGCGGGAATCTGACCATGTAAATTTGGACAAAATTGTTATCTTCTGTTGTTTAAAATTGTATTTTTGAATGCATAAATGAATTCAGCATGCTGAAAAACTCCTGAAACATTCGGATTATACAAACTTAATCACTCAAATCTACCAGATCCAACCATTCATAACCTCACCTGATTCAAACAAAAAAAATTGCCAAAAAAACAATCAAAAGTTAGAACGTTTAAACTACTGTTAAGTTTTATGCATCAATGAACAAAAAAAATTGCCAAAAAAACAGTAAAAAGTTAGAACGTTTAGACTACTGTTAAGTCTTATGCATCAATGAATAGAAAAATCAGCAGTGGATTTCCCCCGACTGCCTTGTTCACTGCCGCCACCCCTATATTTTTTTCTCATCCTTCTGATTATCAAACTCACTTCTAATATGAATGTCAATGTAGGCGTCGCTGGTGTGTCCCTTAGCGTCAGTAACATTATTTATGACGTCTGGATCAGAGGCGTACTTCACAAATTTCTCCACCTTCCTAAGTTGATCGTCGCTTAACGAATCAAAGGGAATATCGATGTCCTGGTTGATAAATTGTGAAGGACAGAGAAATGCAGAGAGAAAAGAATAGTATATTCAAATATATGAAGAAGTACAGAACAGAACTGAAGAGATCATTACAATGTAAGATGGTTGAGCTATATATGCTCAAGCAAGACAAAAATAGAAAGTACAACTGTCCAGTACAGATGGCAGTGTACGGTCATACTGTTGAGGGTACAATATATTTAACACTCCCTCTTAGACTCAACAGTTACAA
>ML785927.1:361442-418775 GCA_009831015.1 Picea engelmannii | reverse complement strand
TAATACATTGTATTTTTTGTCTCATACTATTTTCATTTTTCCATTCATGGTGAGCTTCTTCCAACCACACTAGAATGGAAGATGTAATGGAATACAAACTTGATGCTTATTCTATTATGGGAAGGGCATCTGCAACAACATTTTCCTTCCCCTTTTTGTAGATTATTTCAAAATCAAACTGTAATACCCATGTTTTCCCCAATTTGTAAATATAACTATAACTGGACAAAAGACTATGGTGGACAAAATATGTGTGAATGTTTGATTTGATGAACCCTTGTATAAAAAGATCAATGCATGAATTTATGTTATTAATAGAATTTGAATATGTGTTGCACAATTGTTGAAAGGGAGGGAGTTTTCCAAGATAGACCATGGATGCTATGAGAGATATGGTGAGGGGAAACCAAGAATGGTTGAGATGACCCTCACCATACCAGTACCTATTGGGAGTAATTGCTCAACAGTCCTCTGACCCAGAAATGAATTACCAGTCAGGTTGGTAGTTGGAAGTCCATCCTCAAGAGTTAATGAGGAGATGAGGTAGGGTACCCATCTATAAGGCTTCCAGGCCTGACTGTGAATTGGGATTTGGACCCACGCAACCTTACTAAGGAAGGCAAGAAAGGAGTTAATTCAGGGACAGAGATATCTGTGAGATATTAGAGTAGAGAAAATGCTCTCTTGAGAAGAGAAGGGAAGCATACTTCGACTTGGAAGTTTAAAGAGAAAAGCTAAGAAGTAAGCTTTTTTTGGCTGAAAGAAGCCATGGACAGGGTTTCGCTACAAGTTGATAAATGAGGCTGATGAGTGACTGAGGAAGTACTCGTACAAACCTCCTTGCCTGGAGTAGGAAAAACAAGACACCTAGTTCCTATGGGAGAAGGAAAGTAACTTTCGTCCCTGACTGTTGTGGAGAAAGGAGAAAGAATCCCTCTTAGAGCACCATGGTCTAGCTCGGGGTGGCTAGTGGTAAATATGTCAAGAGTGACTATGCCTATGGTTGGGAGGAAACATGCACATCTTTCAACAGTTACTTCACATTTTCTAGTTTTGATAAGTATTTTCATACTCTATGTATTATATTGGATGTGATGATGAAATGTCTGTGTTTATGTTTCAGTACTTCAGTATTTGACAGTTATTAGAAAATCTCTATGATTTCTGTAAACTATTATATCTATATGATCTTTCAATTTATCTTAGTTTTCCTGCTAGACAGTCATGAGATATGAATCCACAGGAGAGAGGGGGTAGGATTGACTAAAATGCCTAAGCCCTTCCAACCCCATGAAGTTAACCTTAGCGGGAATGTGAAGTTCAAGTTTGTGGAAGAAGGGTGTTTTCCTTCAAACTAACCATCCATATGACCGAGGGCTCATGCCCATGCCCCTAAACTCTTTGTTGTAAGAAGGATTTTCACCTATCCCATATCATTTTCCAAGAGACCCATGTGCCCAGGGAATAGGAACCCTACACTAGTCCGAAAGGATCTATCTCATTCAGCTTCAAGACTTCAGGATTTGCGACTCCACAATCCTCAAAAGTAGTTGAAGGCTGAAGTCACGAATCAATGAGGGCCATCGATCCGAGGATCTAGTATGGATCTCTCTCAGACATTCAATCGAACGTAGGAAGGGAGGCATTAAGCACTTCGATGAAGTTCTAATTCAAGAGCATAGGAGTAGTCTAGAGTCGAAACTCCTGAATGTCGGAGTTGTGGATTAAATATGGACCGTTGAAAGGGAAAGGACATGTTTCTACATATCAACGATCATTCAAGAGTCTAGGTATTCAATGATATAAGGATGTGTGGATTTCCTCGGAACTTGGAAAGACAGAGTAAACCCTGGCCATAGATACTAGGTACACGTGGCAATAGATATGGCATGGTCCAGAAGGAAATCCAGGAGATACATGCCAAACTCCTGAATGTCAAACTGCTAAAGTGACAAGGATTGTTGGATGAACGAGTACATGGCACATGATCCCATGGTATGAAGACTTCATATTCTAGAGGAATTTGGACAAGGGTTTTCAAGGAATGAAAATAGCTGAATTCATGAATGTCTAAGTAACTCTCAACCTTTGGTTGAAGAGGAAACATGGTGCAAGATCCAAGAGTCTGAATACTTAGCTCTTTGGGGGATTTGCATCAAGAGGATTTGGTAAGCTCCAAAGCAGGTGCCACGAAGTAATGAGAACCATATATATATGGATCTACGTGGAATCTTGCGGACCATTATATTGAAGGCCTAAGAAGTTATCAGTCTATGATGACGTGGCTCCCTAACGTCATCTTGGGTGATGTGGACCCGCTTTACACGTCCCACGTGTCACCCAATTTTGGACAATTCACATACCTATTGTGCCTGTTAGAGAATGAGATGTGTCACCCCTATCGAGGACACATGTCACCCCTTGACCCTTGTCGCATGTCAGTTTCTGGTTCATGGTCGCTTAGCCTACATGCATGGTGACGTGTCTGGGACTCAGGGAGTTTGGATAGCTTTGGGAGTTCGTAAGATGTGGGGTGTGGTACAATATAGGAACATCCAACACAAACCATCAAACATTGACCATTGAAGGGCCAAGGCCACGTGGCAAGATATCGAGAGTTCGTGAGTTTGGGCATAGTGTGGTAAAAAGGAATGCTCAACGAGAATCGTCGATCGCCAAAGGCACAAATCCCAATGATGATACTCAATCGTTGAAGGCCAAAATCCCAATGACAATAGTCGATCGTCGAAGGCCAAAAACCAAATAACGATAGTCGATTGTTGAAACATCGAAAATGTAATATGAAGATTGTCACTTGTCGATGGTCGAACGTTGACGGGATAGTGGCACGTGGTGATATTTCGAGACATCGGGGATTTAGAAAAAGGTGTGTTACATGTAGATCGTTGTAGCCCCCTCCTTAACCATAAGATCTCAGTGGAGGACGTGAGTTGTCTATCTCTTCCTCTATTCGGTGATCTGAGAATTTGACAACACTATTGGAACTCCCAAAGTCTAGGAACTTCTGAAGTGTCGAAACCCTTGCTAATGCAGGCTCTTAGCTACTGGTTTTCACCCTGAGGTCGCGTGGAGGACCCCGCTAGTTGTTTTAATTTATTAGTGAGATATGTAAACTTTGGGGGAGTAGAATGAGAGGGATTTTCTTAAGTAGGTGACCGGGAATGATCTAGAGAAAACAAAAAATTTGATGCCCCATCCCTAGAAAGGGTATTTAGGGGTTGGGTGTGTTACAAATTGGTATTAGAGCATGGAAACAACACTTGGCCTACTTGGGCTCATGCATAAGTCACAATATATATATATATATATATATATATATATATATATATACTTATGGGGTAATACCCTACCTTACCCCCCTTCTACTGTTGATAGATGTTTTGGAAGTCTGCATTGTAGGTTGCTAATGTCTCCAAATAAAGAAGTGACTTCACCTTGCAATGATATGTGCTGTTCATGAATTGGTATATTAGTAACTAACAGAAAATGTTTTATCAGTTCTGTCAAGTAATCAGTGAGAAATAGGATAACTACCACGTAAAGGGTGGTGACACATCAGGAGTTGGGGGAGAGCTCCCACAATAGAAAGGAAGAATATGATGAAAGGAGGGTGGTGGAAACCCCTCCAAATTTGGCTGAAACTGTAAGGAGCCTCATGGTAGAATTACAGAGTTATAAGGCTGACAATTAAAGGTTGATCAAGGAGCAGGAAAAGAAGACAAAAATTAATGCAATCCTACTGCAAAGTCTATCAGATATACAAAGGAAACTGCAACATGGTCCAACTACCAATCATGTGGACATGAATCATACTAAGAAAACTCCAAGTCCACCTGAGATACAAAATCATGGTCCTGAAAGTGTCCACACTAGGAGGATCACCTCAAAGAAGGCCCAACATGGAGTGAAGAGACATTCAATGGAAGATTCCTTTGGTGAGGACATTGACAACTCCAAAAAAAACTTCTAGTGGTAAAACTAGTTTCCATTCTCAAACAAGAGGAAAGAAGAGGAAACATTCCAAGAGTCATGACCCTGGAGAATTCAAGAAATCCAAACCACCCACCTTCGATGGAGAGATTAAGAAGGGGGGAGAAGTAGAAGTTTGGATACTCATATTGAAGAAGTACTTTAGAGTCCATGACTACTCTGAAAACTTAAAGGCTCGGATAGCCATTTTCAACCTGAATGGGAAAGCTTCCATTTGGTTGGAAGACCTTAGGATTGTGAAAGGAGTCCATGAGAAGGACTTTTCATGGAAACAATTTGATAAATACTTCAAGAAGAAGTACCTATCAGAAAAGTACTTTGATGGGAAGACCAAGGAGTTCTATGAACTCAAGCTGGGACAACTCACCATAGATGAGTATATCAACAAATTTCTCGAGTTGATGAGGTATGTTCCATACATAAAAGATGAAAAGGTAAATATGCAATGATTTATTAGTGGCTTACCTCAGTCCTAACGTGACATAATTGAGTTTTATGAGCCAGAGACCTTAGAAGATACTATTCTAAAAGAAAGGTATTGCTATGAGAAATTCAAGGGTAAGACAAAACCCCATGAAGATTGGAAGAAGAAAAGCAATTCAGGATTCAAGAAGAATGGGTTTAAACCCTCGAAATTTAAGAACCCTGGTTAGAGCTCTAGGATGAGCATTCCTGCTAGAAGTGTGTATCAACAAAATTTTCCATCCTAGAGTGGAAATAAACCATTCAGATAAACTCCAAGTAAGACTGATAACATGAAGAGAGAAACCTTGAAATGTTGGGGTCGTGGAGAGGAACATCTTCCAAGGGGTTTTCTGCATAGGAAATAGAACCCTGGGAGGTTCTACAACGTCCAAGAGGCTACCACAGTCAATGATGTGGCTCAGAGCCTGCCACAAAATTATGCAGCCTAGGATAATAGACAAGATGACCACCAAGCTTCAATGTTGGATATGGAAGGTACGATTTCCAACCATCTTGTTTCCATTTTAATTGACGTTGGTTCTAATTTGAGTTATGTTTCCCCTCAAACTGTTTAGAAATGTAAATTGCAACAAGTTAAACATGTTAAATCTTCGTTGGTACAACTATCCAGTGGAACCAAAAGAAAAGTAACCAAGGTCATACCAACATGTCAATTTTTCATGAGTGGGTTTCCCACCCAAGAAAACCTAAACATACTTCCTTTAGGATCTTATGACCTATTGATTGGCATGGACTGGTTGGATGCCCACAAAACCAAGTTGGATTATTACAGTAAAAATTTGGAGTGTGAAAATGAATAAGGAAGAAGGGTAACCCTATAAGGGATTCAAAATCTTGTCTCAATGAGAAAAATATCATCCCTCCAAGTGAGAAAGTATTGCAAAAAGGAATGTCCCTTGTATGCAATACAAGTGCTAAACTCTATTGAGAATGGCAAAACTAGCCTAAAGAACCTTCCCATATTGAGAGAATATAAATATGTATTCCCATAAGAGGTATGAGGTTTACCTCCAAGAATGGATATTGATTTTTCAGTGCCAATGTCTAGAACACCCTATAGAATGAGTACACCAGAGCTAGTTGAGCTCAAATTCTAGCTGAAGGAGATGTGGGAAAAAGGCTACATATAGCCTAGTGTGTCTCCATGGGGAGCACTAGCCTTGTTTTTGAAAAATAAATATGGCACACTCAGACTATGCATAGATTATAGACAACTCGATAAGATGACTATCAAGAAAAAGTATCTGTTGCCAAGGATAGATGACTTGTTTGACCAATTAAGGGGTGCTACCATCTTCTCCAAGATTGAATTGAGGTCTGGATACCATCAGGTTTGAACTAAAGATGAAGATATCCACAAGACAACCTTTAGGACAAGATATGGTCACTATGAATTTGTGGTGGTGCCATTTGGGCTTACCAATGCACCAACCACTTTTATGTGATTAATGAATAATGTATTCAAAAAGTTCTTGGATAGGTTTTTGTTGGTTTTCATTGATGATATCCTAATCTATTCCAAGAATAGGGAATATCATGAAGAACAACTCAAGGTATTATTCCAAGTACTAAAAGAACGTCATCTCTATTCTAAGCTTAGTAAGTGTGATTTTTTTCCATAAACAAGTCCATTACTTAGGCCATGTTATTTCTAAGGAAGGAGTGGCAGTTGACCGTGAAAATATTAAAGCCATCATGGATTGGCTTACCCCAAAGGATGTATCTAATATCAGATCCTTTATGGGCCTGGAAGGATAATATAGAAGATTCATAAAAGGATTCTCCAAGATTGGTTTCCCAATTACCTCCCTTCAGAAAAAGGGGGTTAAATTCATTTGGACATTAGAATGTGAATAAATATTTCAAGAGTTGAAATACTTTCTAACTAATGTGCATGTTTTGAATATTGCAAATCCAAACAAAGATTCCTTATGTGTACAGATTCCTGCAAGGAAGGGCTCATACGAGTCCTTATGCAAGAAGTACATGTGATGTTCTATGAATCCAGAAAATTGAATGAGCATGAAGCCAATTATGTGACCCGCAATATGGAATTGGCTGCCATAGTGCAATCTTTAAAAATGTGGAGGCATTACCTCCTAGGTAGGAGATTTTTACTTGTGATAGACCATAGTGGATTGAGGTATTTGTTTGACCAATACCTTAGTGATTTTGATTTTGAGATAAAACATATCAAAGGAAAGGAGAATAGGGTAGTTTATGCCCTTAGTAGAAGTATGAAATTGGTTCACTTGGCAGCTATAAGCACCAGTGAATAAGACATCCAAGAGAGGGTCAAAACTGCATAAGAAACAGATGGATTTTTCAATACTGTGACATCATACCTAAAGTAAGAGCCCTCAGGGATAAAGTATAAAGGTTATCAGATGCTTAATGATGACCTGCTGACTTACAAGGGTAGACTATATATCCCAAGTTGCGATGACTTGAAGAGGTTCATAATGGATGAACTACACAAAATACCATATACTAGTCATCCTGGTTATCAAAAAATGACCATGAACACTAGGAAACTATTTTATTGGCCCGGATTGAAAAAGGACATAGTTTATTACTTAGCTAAGTGTCTAGAGTGTTAGCAATTCAAGGCAAAGCATCGACATTTAGTAGGTTTGTTGCAGCCCCTACCAATTCCCGAATGGAAATGGGAAACCATCTCCATGGATTTCATCAGAGGATTACCAAGATCAACCAAACAAAATGATGCCATCATGGTAATTGTAGACATGTTGAGCAAGGTTGTTCACTTCATACCCATCAAGTCAACTTGCAAGGCAATAGATATTTCCAACATCTTCATGAAATATATATTCAGACTACATGGCATGCCTAAGGAAATTATATCTGACAGGGATACAAAGTTTAGTTCAAACTTCTGGAAATATGTGTTTGTTGGTTTTGAAACAAAATTACTCTTTAGTACAACCTATCACCCTCAAATTGATGGGTAGACAGAGAGGGTAAACCAAGTATTAGAAGACATGTTGAGGATGCATGTAATGCATCAACCCAGAAAATGGGAGGACTACCTAACACTGGTAGAATTTTCTTACAACAATGGTTATCAAGAGTCATTAAAAATGAGTGATTTTGAATCCCTCTCTGGAAGGAAATGAAACATTCCAATCATCTAGAACAACCCAGTAGACAGAGTTATATTCGGACCAGATATGCTAAAGGAAATGGAACAACAAGAGATTCAAATCAAGCAGAATCTGGAGATAGCCCAGGATAGACAAAAGAGCTATGTAGACCTGAAAAGGACTCCTAGAGAGTTCAAAGCAGGGGATCATATGTATCTCCGAGTTAGACCCAGGATAAGATCCTTGAGGATGGGATCTTGTGCCAAGATGGCACCTTGGTATTTTGGACCCTTTGAAGTTTTGGATAGAGTGGGACTAGTATTCTACCGGCTAGCACTCCCTCCCACTATGAAGGAACATAATGTTTTCCATGTTTCTTTATTAAAGAATTAAGTACCCGATTCTAATCATATTATTGACTAGTATGTGATTCAGGTGGAATATGAGGGAGAATTATTCCAGAACCTCAATGCATAATAGACAAGAAGGAAACCCCACTTAGGAACATAACCATTGCACAGGTCAAGGTGTAGTAGAAACACTTTGGCCCATATGAGGTCACATGGGAAATGGAGGATGCCATGAGACAAACATATCCATTTCTATTTACTTATGTACATACAGAGCACATCGACAGATAGAACATCGAGGAAGATGTTCCTTTAAGGGGGAGGATATTGTAATACCCCTATTTCCCCCAGTTTGCAAATATAACTATAATTGTCCAAAAGACTATGGAGGACTAAATATGTGTGAATGTTTGATTTGATGAACCATTGTATAAAATGGTCAATGTATGAATTTATGTTATTAATAGAATTTGAATATGTGTTTCACAACTGCTAAAAGGGGGGGAATTTTCCAAGATAGACCATGGATGCTATGAGAGAGATGGTGAGGGGAAACCAAGAACGGTTGAGATGAACCTCACCAGACCAATACCTACTGGGAGTAATTTCTCAATATTCCTCTGACCCATTAATGAATTACCAGTCAGGCTGGTAGTTGGAAGTCCATCCTCAAGAGTTAACGAGGATATGGGGTAGGGTACCCATCTGTAAGGCTTCCAGGCCTGACCATGAATTTGGATTTAGACCCACCCAACCTTGCTGAGGAAGGAAGGAAAGGAGGTAGTTTGGGGACAAAGAGATCTACAAGATAACATAGTAGAGAAAACACTCTCCCGAGAAGAGAAGGGAAGCATACCTCGACTTGGAAGTTGAAAGAGAAAATTTGAGCGGTAAGCTCGTTTTTTCTTAAAGAAGCCATGGACAAGGTTTTTCTACAAGATGATAAACAAGGTTGATGAGTAAATGAGGAAGTACTCATGTAGACCTCCTTGCTTGGAGTAGAGAAAACCAAACACCCATTTCCTATGGGAGAAGGAGAGTAACCTTCGTCCCTAATTTTTGTGGAGCAAGGAGAAAGAATATCTCTTAGAGCACCATGGTATAGCTTAGGGGTGGCCAGTGGTAAATCCATTAGGAGTGACTCTGCCAATGGTTGGGAGGAAACATGCACCTCTTTTAGCATTTTCTTCACATTTTCTAGTTCTAATAAGTATTTTCATACTATGTGTATTATATTGGATGTGATGATGAAGTGTCTGTGTTTATGATTCAGTCTTTCAGTATTTGACAGTTATTAGAAAATATTTGTGTTTTATGTAAACTTTTATATCTATATGATCTTTCAATTTATCTCATTTTTTCTACTAGACAGTCATGAGATGTGAATCCACAGGAGAGAGGGGGTAGGATTGACTGAAACACCTAAGCCTTGCCAACCCCATGAATTTCACCTTAGCGGGAATGTTAAGTTCAAGTCTGTGGGAGAAGGGTGATTTCCTTCAAACTAACCATCCATCTAACCGAGGGCTCATTCCCATGCCCCTAAACCCTTTGCTGAAAAAAGGATTTGTACCTAGCCCATAACATTTTCCAAGATACCCATGTGACTAGGGCCTAGGAACTCTACACTAGTCTAAAAGGAGCTAGCTCATTCAGCTTCGAGACTTCAGGATTTGTGACTCCACAATCCTCGAAAGTAGTTGAAGGCCAAATTTGTGAATCGATGACGGTTTTGGATTCGGGTATCTAGTATGGATCTCTCTCAGTCGTTCGATCGAATGTAGGAAGGGAGGCATTAAGCGCTTCAATGAAGTTCTACTTCAGGAGCATAGGAGTAGTCTAGCGTCGAAACTCCCTAACGCTGGAGTCACGAAGTAAATATGAACCGTTAAAATGGAAAGGAAACGTGTCCATAGATAAACGATCATCCGATAGTTTGGGTATTCTATGATATAGGGACATGTAGATTTCTCCGGAGCTCGACAAGATGGAGTAAACCATGGCCATAGATACTAGGTACACGTGGCAATAGATCTGGTGTGGTTCGGAAGGAAAGTTGAGAGATACACTCCCAAATCACGAATGACAAATTATTGAAGTGACGAGGAAATTTGGATGAATGGGTACATGGCACGTGATCCCGTGGTCTAGAGCCTTCGTACTCCAGAGGAATTTGGCCAAGGGTTTTCAAGGAGTGAAAACCACCAAAGTTGTGAACACCAAAGTAACTCTCGATCATTGGTCGAAGAGGACACGTGGCACAAGATCCGAAAATCTAGAGACTTATCTCCTCAGGGGATTTGCGTCAAGAGGATTCAGTAAGCTCCAAAGTTGGAGCCACGAAGTAATGAGAACCATAGATCTATGGATCTACATGGAATTTTGCACATCGTTAGATTGAAGGACTGAGCAATTAGTAGTCTATGATGGCGTGGCTCATTGATGTCATCCCAGGTGATGTGGACCCACATTACGCATGCCACGTGTCACCCAATTTTGGAATATTCACATACCCATTGTCCCTCTTAGATCATGACATGTGTCACCCCTATCGAGGACACACGTCACCCCTTGACCCTCGTCGTGTGTCAGTTTTTTGTTCGTGGTCGCCTGGCCTTCATGGATGGTGACATGTCTGGGACTCTGTGAGTTTGGATATCTTCGGGAGTTCGAAAGATGTGGGGCGTGGTACAATATAGGAACATCCAACACAAATATCTAAACACCGACCATCGAAGGGACAAGGCCACGTGGAGAGATATCGGGAGTTCGGGAGTTTGGGCATAGTATGGTAAAAAGGAATGATCGACGAGAATCATCGATTGATGAAGGCCGAAAGCCTAATGACGATATTCGATCTCCGAAGGCTGAAATCCCAATGACGATAGACAATCACTGAAGGCCGAAATCCCAATAACGATAGTCGATCATCGAAACACCAAAAATTTAATACATAGATTGTCGCTTGTCGACGACCAAACATCGAAGGGCTAAGGGCACGTGGTGATATTTCGAGACTTCAGGGATTTTGAAAAAGGTGTGTTACGCATATATCATCAAATCCCCCTCCTTAACTATAGGATCTCGGTGGAGAACGTGGACCATCGATCTCCTCCACTATTCGGCGATCTAAGAATTCGACAACACTATTGGAACTCTTGAAGTCCGAGAACTTCCAAAGTGTCAAAACCCTTGCTAACATAGGCTCTTAGTTCCTAGTTTTCAGCCCGAGGTCATGAGGAGGACCTCGCTAGCTGGTTTACTTGCTTAGTGAGAGATGTAAACTTTGCGGGAGAAGAATGAGAGGACTTTTCTTAAGTAGGGGACCGAGAATGAACTAGAGAAAATGAAAAAATTTGATGCCCCATCATCCCTAGAAAGGGTATTTAGGGGTTGGGTGTGTTACACAAACCCTTTCATTTTTTGTACCCATTTTTTTTTCTCTTCTGATGACAATATTTGCTCCAAAAAGTACTTTAGGATATCAAGATCTATATTGACTTTAAAATGCCTCCCAATGAGATATTTTCATCATTTTTTTGTTTCATGTAAAATTGCTACCATTTCTTTTTCATATGTAGATTTCACCAAATCTTTTCTCTTTGATTGTTTACTTTCAAAAGCCAATGGTCTCCCTTCTTGCATCAATACTGCTCCAATTCCTTATCCAGATGAATCACATTTTACTATGAATGTCTTACCAAAATCAGTTGTTTCCAATACCGATGTATAAGACATGACATCTTTTAAGAGTGAAAATGAGCATTCCATACAAATGATTTTTTTTCAAGATAGATGTGAGTGCCCTACAATGCATGCATAATTCTTAACAAATTTCCGATAATATCCTATAAGACCCAAAAATACTCTAAGGCTCTTAATGTTCTTAGGAATAGTCCATTTTGTAATAGCTTGGATCTTTTGAGAGTCCATATTAACCCCTTCCCTTGAAATAATATGACCCAAATACTCTACTTCTTATATCCCAAAAGAACATTAGGATCTTTTTACATATAATTGATTTTTCTCGAGAATTTGTAGGACTTTATCCACGTGTTTAATGTGTCCTTCCCATGATTTGTTATAGATAAGTATACCGTGAAACAAAACCAACACAAAATTTCTAGGATGGGGTTGAAATGTTTTGTTCACAAGGATTTGAAAAGTAGAAGGAGCATTAGTCAACCAAAAAGGCATGACCAAGAATTCATAGTGTCCATCATGAGTTCTAAAAATTGTTTTGGGGATGCATTATTTTCTTAATCTAATATGTTGGTATCCTGATCTAAGATTTATCTTTGAAAAATAATCCACTCCATGAATCTCATGTAATAGCTCACCAATATTTTGAATAGGGAATTTATCCTTTATGGTGATTTTGTTTAGATTTTGTAATCAAGACACATGGACTCCAATAATAATTTTTTTTCTCACCAACACTATTGGAGATAAAAATGAACTCCTACTTGGTTGAATAATACCTGAGTCTAGCATGTCTTGTACCACTTTCCAATCTCCCACTTTTGTTGATGAGGATACCTATAAGGCCTTTTATTAGGAGGATAAATTCTAGGTATTATTTCAATTTGATGTTCACGATCCTTGTATGGAGGCATCCTTTTAGGAATTTCTTGGAAGACCCTATGGTGATTTTCAAAGGTGTTGTAATGTCTTGATCTAGAACTCTTGTAATTGTACATATAGGGTGGTGATTCTTTGGAACCAAGTATAAATGTAATGTATATATAGGTTGGTGATCCATTGACACATGGGTTTTGGTGTTGCGTGCACCTGAGCAAGTACGTGCATTTTATTGTTGTTACACATCAAAATTCTACACTTATGTACCTCACCCTAAGTGTTGTAGGTGTCGTAAAAGTGTCATATGCACCTTGCTAAGTGTCACATACACCTTTACACCATGAAAGAACATTTGTCACAATCCCTAGTCAATGTGTTGGAAAAATATATCATATGAAGCTCAAAATTTTATGTGCACGTGAATTATTTATTAGTAATCGTAAAAAGGAAATTAGTTTAGTGTGAGAATCCACCTCACATTTAATTTCCTAATCTCAAGGAGAGGTTGAGAATATCATGGATGGTTGAGATATTTTCTCAAACCAAAATCCTAATTTGGTGTATTTTGAGCGATATTTCCTCCTTAAAATCATTGAGAGATATTTTCTCCCTAAAATCCTTGAGAGATATTTTCTCCCTAAAACTCTTGGAGATCCCATTTCAGTGGATCTAGTGAGTGATCTTCTCCATGGTGGTTAAGCCTCGAAATCCTATATAATGAGGGTTTTCCATGGAGAAGAGGAGGAAGATTAGAGACATCAAACTTTTGATTTTGGAGGAAGATTAGAGGTATCAAACATTTGATTCTGGAAGAAGATTAGAGGTATCAAACCTTTGATTATGGAGGAAGCTTGGAGATATCAGACTTATGATCATGGGATTCATGTAAAGGTTGGATGAGAAGAGCTTGGAGGAGTTCCAACTGACATCATTCATGGTCTATAAGTTTTCTTTGTTCTTATTTAATATACTTGGCCTATTTCCTTCAAGTATGCGGTTTCATGTGCTTGTCTATGTTTAATTTGATTTGCATAGATGAATTTTTTTTGCCTAATCCATTAGAGTAGAAGGAATTCGCTTGTTTCTTTTTGTTCATTACAGGTATTGATTTGCACCAGGAGGTGGATCAAGCTTGTGTATAGGAGCAGCTAAGACAAACATCGTAAACATAGTACATCCTATTTTACCTTCTCCTCTCTTTTTCGATAAGAAAAATGAGTTTATAGGAATGGTATTGTCCAAATGATTGTTTTTGTCTTTGTATAGGGGTCAGTAATCCAAGAGAAAGTTCACCTGTCTGCAGGGGAATATTTTCGTAACACTATGATTACGTAAACTTTGGTTAGTGCACAATAATGACTTGGAAGTGCACATAATTGAGTTATATGTATAATTGTTTATGTTTTGAGGTTGGAGATCATGTGTGATTATGATCCCGGTGAGTTGTTGATGTTTGAATCCATCAAGGACTAAAACAACAACCTCACGAGGATATGAATCCTCCTTTTTTTTTAAAGAGGCGGTACTCTGCTTTGGCTTATGATATTATTTGTAATTTCATATCAAGAATAATATAGGACTATTTGGAGGATTCAGAGGAACCACGATATTGTTTATCGGAGGTCGATGTTTCGAGCCCATATCAAGACCCATCATCAAGACATCTAATCCTGGGTAAAGAAAAACCTGAAGAGAGGAGATATATAGTAAACCTACAGGAGGTGCAGAATTCTAAAGTCTTGAAGTCAGCTCGAATACAGTCCAATATTTAATGCTCAAAAGAGATCAAAATGCTGAAAAGTAAAAAATATTTATAAAAGAGAATTCCTGAGAAGTGGACCAGGAATCTCACACATCACACATTACAGAAAATAAACAAAATTTCCTCACATCCATCATAGTGAAAATAAATATTTTGATCACGTTTAAAATAAAAGAAGATGGCTTGTACGCAGAAGAGAAATTTTATAGAGTACTTCTTATATATCTCAAAAGAATATTATGATAGATCAATTTCAAATACTTTATACTCAAGACTCAGAGTTATAAAATACAATGAAAATTGATCTTGAATTAGTTCTCTGGGATTTATCAAAAATAATAATGTTTGTTACATTGCTTTGAAATTAAAGGCCTTTATCCAAAGAATTGGGATTGGGGATCCCGTAGACCATAAAGAAAACATATACAATAAAGTATAACATAGAAGGAAGAAATTGGGTGGATGTTGAACAATAAAATCTGAAAAGAAGACAAAAAGAATGTTATCAGGATTCAATTATACTTTTCTAGTTAAAGAAGAAGAATAACTGGATGAAAATTGATAAAGGAAGAAGTATGTGATCAACATGGACTTACCATGATGGCATCTATCCCTTTTCATTTGCTCGCTATTGTTTCTTTTATACCCTTGATTCTTGCAGTTTGATTACTGCTCATAACTACTTCTGTTGGTATTTCGAAAATCTTGGCAATTGAGTTGCTCAACCATTCTTGAATAAAATCCCTTAATGGGGAAATGGTTACTTCTTGTTTTAATTTAACATTAAACAATTCCCTTTCAATTTCTCTAATATCAAAAGATAAATTTTGTATTACATTTTCAATATCTTCATTTTTATTCGTGTACTCGAAAAGCCAGTTGTCAATATCATCATGTGTAAATTCAATCATATTATCAAACTTCTCATTTGATGCCCCTTTTAATTATTCAACGTATCCTTCAAAATGTTGTCGAGTCATGAAAATTAAATTTGAAAGATATTTAGGGTCCAAGACTTCAACAGTGGTTCCATTGATATCCAAATCAATAATTTTTGAATATGCTTCAGTCTTCCTTCTTGATAAATCAGTCAATTGAGTTGACAATCATTTTAATACGTTAATTCTTTCCATCCAACAAGATTTTAATTGTTTGATGCGACTCGAAGAAGGTAGATTTTCTTGCTTTCTCTTCTGCTCTATCATTGCCGAAACTTTCATTGCAAACATCACAACTCCATCTGTGTAAACCCCTTCATCATTTTTCAAATATGAATTCAAGTATTCCCTAGTATTCTGAATTCTCACACTGAGAGAGAAAAAACCTTTTGACATATTCCACAACTCTAAAATCAATGACATTCTTTTCTTAATATTCTCTTCAACTAAATGTCAAGTGGTAATGATTAAATTCAAAATTCCCTTGACTCTTGCACTTGGCTTTGGTGTTTCTCGAATACTTTTTCTGAGACTAATCATGGAAATGGGGGAAGCCAGAATAGGTGGAGGCATGAGGGTTTCCTCGAATTATTTAATTTTTTATTTCAACTGAGCATTCTCTTCCTCGATATGTACCATTGAAACATCAAGTGCATCCCCTATAACTTTATGAATAGATGATAATCTAGAAGGAAACATATTCCGAGTGTCAATGGTGGACCATAGCTTCTCGCTCTTACTCTTTGTAGTTATTTCAAAAATCAAGTTCTTTGATTCTTTATCAAGAGAATAATTTTGTAGAGTGAATGTTTCTTCATCAGAAAATATCTCGTCTTGGACCATGAGTGAAAAAATATGTTGTACATTTTCTCTAGTCAATACTTCTACATCTGGGAAAGTGATATTTTCAATATCTATATCCAAATCCATATTATCCAATAAAAAATCATTTTTTGGAGCATGTGTTTCTTCCCCCTCCTGTTGTGAATCAGTCCTTTTTCTCTTAAATTTTAAATTATGGAGATTCTCTAGGTTCCCCTTAGGAGGGTTTCTTTCTTCATCATATCCTAAGTTATTACTCTGCATTTTTCTTGTGTGTGTTGTCTCGAGCTGAGGATTTGTCTTTGGTAGGGTACTTCTTTGAGAAACAGCTGGTGCCTAGACATTTTTCTCACTTGAGGGTTAACCTATTTCCTTATGGTGCTCTATGGTACTTATAATAGTCTCTATATCTCTAGAGTCTTTGTTGGCTTCTTGATTATTTGGATTGTGGTTGTCATTCTCCTCTTCTCCACTTACGAATGAATTTATATGTGTGGGGTTGAGTCCAACTGAAATCAAATGATTATAAAAAATATGATTAGGGTCGAAACCCTTGATTTCCTCTGTGAATATCAGGTTGGAATGATGAAAATAAGCAACATATTCTTTTATTTTGGAAAATCCCCAGAGAAGAATTTCACCAACTTTCCACGGGAGAGGTATGAACTACTTTTTTCTTTTCTCAAAGAAAGTTTGGAACCATAATTTATATTGTCTAGCTATCCCAATGATAAATAACTTATTAGATATATAATAAGGAAGAAAAATAGGTTTTTTGATAAAGCAGAAAACCATGATGATATTCCAATCCTCCATTTTCTCAAGAACTCCTTTTCCCCTTAGAAAATTCGATGCTTCCAATGATAGTCAGTACATGTCTTCCCCAAATAAAAAATTCTTTAATTTAGACACAAAATCATAATATACCTCATATAAATGATGGTTGACTCTCTTCTTCCATTAAGATTGATACCACATGGTCACAAGGTCCGCTTTTATTTTCACTCTTTGTGAAATGTTTAAACCCTCAAAAGTATGACAGTATGTAATAGAAAATATCAAATAAGAGGACATATAAACTTTTCCGCGGTCTTGAAATTGGTCAACTATGCAGTGATTTTATTTGAAATAATATTTTCCCAGTCGAAGATCGCATTTTTGTGAACCACAAAATGCAATATATACAATTCTAGTCGAGGAATGGTTTATGTAGTCTTGTCTAGTAATTCGAGTAAACAACAATGCAATTTATTTATACAGATCTTTTAAATAACTTACCTAAATTTCGGATTTAAATTAGGGCATTGATGCGGGGTAATGCAAAGATTCTTGAAGAAGTTTGATTCCGTTGTTTTTTCTTTTTAGGAAATTTTTGGCTTTCTCCCCTTTATAAACTAGGTTCAGCTATGGAAATTTCAACATCTCTCTAAATATTGAAGGTGTCAATGGTATAGGAGAATTGTTTTGCAATGTGATGACCCTTCTATCTTGAATAAACTTGTAGATGCACTATGTGACAATATCCTTGCATGAAAAAACTTCTGGAACACATCCTGCAAGAAATATCCTTAAAGTCCACACCTTGTTGTTCTCTTTACCCAACAAATTTGAATAATACCAATATGAGCAAGACCAATGATAATTCTAGTCTTCTCTAGCAAAGAGGTTCAATGTATCTCCACAGAACTATTGTTTTCTCATGACTAACTTCACGGAGTTGGCTAGCTTCTCTTGTAATATTACTTTGCACAGTAAAATGATTTTAAGTTAGATTAATTTTTACGAAAGCATTAACTCAAAATAAATATGATTATCCTCGGTATAAGAATCATTAATTAACAACCATTTCAACAACAAATTTAGTATTTTGGTCCGTAGGGATAACATTAAATGTGACATCAAAAAATGTGAAGTAAGAGACATGTAATGGGAGAGAGTTGAAGTGAGCAAATAGTATGAAAATGCAAGTCCATGAGTCCAAAGGTCCATAAGTCTGAATGGATGAAATGTATAAGTGTTGAAATATTTCAGGTAGACAGAGGGAGAAGTGGAGGTATAACACGTAGGTCTACAAGTCCGAAATTCCATGATGAAAAAATAAAATAAGTGGTGGGTGGAATAATATGTGGGAAAAGGAAACATAATACAAGTCCGAAGGTCCGTGAGTCTGAAAGTCCGCAAACATGATGAAAACATCTAAGTATGGTAATCTTGTCACAACAAAGAAAGGGAAAAGAGGGGGAAAAGGAGACGGGGAAAGGGAAAATATAGAAGGGGAATAGAAGAGGTAAGAAAAGAAATGGGAAAAATAGAAATAGGGGGGAAGGACAAAATCAGTTCAACAACTAGCTCTAACTATGGGATGATAACCCCCTGCAGGTTGTTAATGTTAAATTTAAAGCAACTATTAAGTTTCTTTTCAATTTACTAGACAATAATAGCATATGAAGAATCACTTAGAGCAATACAATCATAAGATACACAACATTTATACTAGGAAACCCTCAAGGGGAAAAAACCCAACAAAAACTTCTTTAATATAGATTTCCAATACAATGCCAAGATAATAAACCAAACACTAGAAAATATCCAACACTAAGCAATGTGCCTCTCTCTTCCTTCTTCCGACAACTGACAATTGCAGCTTCCTTCAAAATTGTGCACTAGATGAGTGACTTGAGTGAGCGAGCTAATGAGGCGCCTTCCACTCTTATTTATACTAGATAGCAGGCACTAGGGTGGTGTCTCTTCATTAAACAAGGTCGACTTCTTCACCTAGTGGTTAAAACCTCTTTAATTAGGCCTGGGGGGTGAATTATTAATTAGAAACATAATAATTAGGGTTTGACCAGTCCAAAAAAGGGGATTTGGTCTTTTACAAATCCCGACATGATCAATCCACAAAACAGGATTGATCTATAAGATAATAGCTCAATAATAAGTAGAATATTATTTGTATTTGCAATATTTCAACACTCCCCCTTAACAAGAAGGGTATTCTACAACATCATCAAGAGAGAGAGAGGGAAACAACATCAATAACATCTGGAACACTGACTGGAAAATCTACAAATCATCAAAAAAAATTCTCATCATAAATCATATCATCATTCATAGTATGGAGATGGAATGACATCATCATCATTGTTCACAACATGAAGCTGGAACCTAAAAAATCAACATCAGTTAGCATAAAAGAAATAACAACAACATCAACAACATCATCATAAACAACATGAGGTTGGAGAAACATCATCACAACACGAGGCTGGAGAAACAACATCATCACAACACGAGGCTGGAGAAACAACATCATTACAACACGAGGCTAGAGAAACAACATCATCATAGCATGAGGCTGGAGCAACAACATCATCACAGCATGAGGTTGGAGCAACAACATCATCACAACACAATGTTGGAGCAACATCATCATCATCATGTGGAAAAAAAATGAGGCAGGTGTATCAATAACATTTTGTGGTACTCTGACAATCCCTAGGGATATGCCCAGGAATCATAAGATTCCCTAGGATATAAAATCCTAATGGAGCTACCACATGGTACTCTAATAGATCATCCTTAATGGAACTTCAGGATATGCCTAGGAATCATGAGATTCCCTAGGATTATAAAAATCCTAATAGAACTACCACTACTAACCACAACTAGCATATACATGCACAGGTACTCTAATAGATCGTCCTTACCAGACCTTAGGGATCTGTCCAGGGATGATCAATCCCCTAGGATATAAAATCCTAACTGAGCTGGCTTCTACTGGTTAGGATACCATAGTATCATCAACATCACTCCCCCTTTCAAGGGAGATCCTTTCGAACTATACCAATATTGTCTCGAAAGCGCTCAAACTTTACACGAGACAGAGGCTTGGTCAACACATCTGCAACCTGCTCATCTATGCCAACATATTGGAGCTTTATGGCTCCCCTCTGCACCATATCATGAATGTAGTGATACTAGATTTCTATGTTCTTCGACTTGTCATGGAACACATGGTTCTCTATCATCTTTATGCAACTCTGGTTGTCACATAGAATCATGGTTGCTTCCATTTCCAGATCAAATAGACCTATCAACAACTTTCGAAGCCATATGGATTCACAACTGGCGGAACATGCAGCAATGTATTCCTCTTTTGTTGTGCTGAGAGAAATACTATATTGCTGTCTACTCTGCCATGAAGTCATGGATGACCCCAGATTAAAACAACATCATGAAGTTATCTTTCTGTGAAAAACACTTCCATCCAAATATGAATCAGTATAACCAATCATATTTAAGTCATGATCTCCATTATAACAGAGACCAAAGTCCAACGTACCCTTAAGTTATCTCAGCACATGTTTTGCAACAACAAGGTGAACACGTCTGGGCTCTTGCAGATACTGACTCAAGGTGTTCATGACAAAACATATATATGTCTCAGTGTTTGTTAGATACATCAACAATCCTATGATCTGTCCGTACAGCGTATCATCAACCAATTTTGATGAAGTGTCAACCGGGAGCTTCAACTTTGTTTCCATTGGTGTGTTCATGGATTTACACTCCAACATATTAAACCTCTTCAGTATTTCAACTACATACTTCCCTTGGTTAAGCAATATATTCTATGGGCTCTGCCAAACCTCAAGACCTAAGAAATAATGCATTAGGCCTAGGTATTTCATCTCAAATGCTGCAGGGAGCTTCTTCTTACAATCAATGATGAGATTTTATTCTCCAGTTAAGAATAAGTCATCTACATACAACAAAAAAATAACAAGCTCATAATTCATAACCTTGAAGTAAAGGTTAGAATCAACTTTACTCTTGGTAAAGCCCAAGCTTGTCATAAAACTATCAATTCTTCCATACCAAGCTCTAGGAGCTTTCTTCAATTCTTATAGAACCTTCTTCAACCTGCAAACATGTGTCTTACTATCTTCAACTTAAAACCCTTGAGGTTTTTCTATATACACCTATTCTTCAATGACACCATTTAAGAAGGTTGTTTTCACATCCATCTAATGTAACTTCCACTTCATCTTATATACAAGGGCTATGATGGTTCTGATAGAAGTGTATCTAGCTATAGGAGAAACCATCTCTTCATAGTCAATTCCTTCCTTTTGAGAAAATCCATGAGCTACAAACCTTGCTTTATGTTTTTCAATACTTACATCAACAACATGTTTTATCTTGTATAACCATTTGGAAGATACCACATCTTTTTTCTTCAGTCTGGGAACTATTTCCCATACATCATTCTTTAGAATGGTTTGGTATTCTTCTATCATGGCATCATGGCATTGGTATTCTTCTATCATGGTGCGTGCACCAACAAAACTCCTATGTGCTCTGTCAACACTGTGCACACCACGCACGTCATTATTATGTGTGTGCACACTGCGCAATGCTAAATGTAGCACGTGTACCCGCACACCAACATTTCTCCACGACGCCCGCACACCAACATTTTTCCGCGCAGTGCCAAATTTTAGCGCACGCAGCCACACACCAACATTTTTCTGCACGGTGCCAAATTTTAACGCGCACAGCCGCACACCAACATTTTTCCGCGCGGCACCAAAATTTAACGCCCACACCAGCACGCCAATATTTTTCCGTGCAGTGCCCAATTTTTACATATCACTAGCTTTTACTACACATCATGCATTTTTAGTGCACCCACCTATGCACATTCATTTTTATGCGCATCAATTCCTCATGAATTCCGATGCAGAAATTGGGGCTTTTGGCTTAAATTTTTCCCAATTTACCATTGACATTCTGCAACTATGAAATTTATTAAATTTCACCTTGATAACACCAATTCAACCTCTGTAACAAAAAATCATTGTGGTTGACATTTCTGGAATGAATTTACCCAAAATCAAATCATGAATTGAGATTTTAATTATAAAACTCACTCCATTTGTCATGGCTTTACTGTAACTTCAAATTTGACCCATTCTAGATCCGAATTTGCTAGAACAGATATTAAATCGGGAATATCTCATCACTTGGCTGAATTTCTCAATTTTCCCGAATTTAACAACAGAATTTGGGGCTTTTCCCCAATTCTGCCCAGTTGTTGTTACTTTTTACCATGGACGCTCTACAAACTGAAATTTGGCTAATTCGAAATAAATCCTATGTGACACTTCGCTTCAACCCAAATTTCTCGGCCCATCCAGGCTCAGTGTTGAAAACTAAAGCTCTGATAGTAGATACCATATTGTAACGTCCCCGACCATCCATTTCGGGCCACGCTACACCAGAGAACATATTGTAACGCCCTCAGCCATCCATGTTGAGCCACGCTACGCCAGAGAACTCTTACGTTCTCTCTCTGTGAAACATATTGTAGCATACCCAGTATCCAACTGAGCTATGCCACATAAATTTTTTGAACTGCATGCAATTAAAATATATACACATAGAACTCTTACGGAAGCATTATATATAAAACATAAACATATAAATACATCTGTAAATACACGGATTCACACTAAAATAAAAATAAACATATACATGCAACATATACAAGAAATACCCATAAAATAAACACAGTTATAACTGCACATATGATAACCCATAAAAATAAGCACACAAATAACAATGCAGCATGTAAATTTATCACACATTTGGCACTTATCTTGGTAAGAATGTCACCAACTACATGCATACCTTCCATGAACCTCCTAGCCTTAGACCACACTATTCATCACTCTCAACAGTGAGTCACCCCCGAGTTGGGACTAAACTCCACCCGGGTAAAGGGATTCCTAACCAAGATAAAGGCTCATAAACAACAAGAAAGACTTTGTCTCAAGTGCCAACTCAAACTAACAACCTATAGTTCCTCATTCCCCACATGCCTATCCCACCCCAGGAAGTGTGCCCCTTCTCTGTTCAACAGTCCTTCGGTTGCCCCACTTCATTTCCAAGCTTCAGCAACAGGCCGGACAGGAAGTCTCAAAGCACGGTAGTTGCAGTTCAGCACCTTCAGGAAATCAATTCCCAGCAATTCTCTCACCCAGAGAGAAATTTCTCATGGTCCTGACAACCTGCTTCTTCAGTCCAGATCCCAAGCTAACCAACTACACGAACATAAAAATGCTATGGATACTGGTTCAGGTACAATCATGAAGATACGAAGGATAGCTCAATGGGTGTGTGCATGCTCATGGATAATTGACTGGATGACTGAATGATCCAAGGAATGATGGGAAGAATGATGGAAAAGATCAGAAAATGAACTAAGTCCCAACAATATGTATGCATGTCCCCAACTTGACACTTGTCATGTTGGGAGCTACTTTGGCCCACTTGTCCCCAACTTTAGGACTTAGGATAAAATAATTATCCATACTTTATACTTTAAGAAATATTAATATAATATTCCTTTTTGGATTAAGCTCCCTAGATTAGCCCCTTTTCCTTAACTTTTAGCCCCCACCCTTTCCCTAACTAGTGGATTTTAGTCCCTCGTCTCTTTTATCATGGTCGGTCTAAGCACATCGATGTATTTTATATTAATTATGAGACATATACAAAAATAGACACACCGGCCTTTAACATCTAGGCTCTCCGGCCTAATCAAAACATAAGCATCCTAGCTTATAATAACTAGCTCACTAGCCTATAAAATGAAGCATATACACAAAAGTCTACCTGGCCTCAAAATCGCATACACTTATGTTGTTGCACGCGGTATCCTGGAATGTGCAAACTTCCTCATTTTACTACGCAGTACATGCGCGCACTATGCCATGAAATGTGCATACAAAAAATTATATCAAACATATCACCAGCTTAAGTACATTTTCATTTACATTACAATTGGGTTTTGCCTATGGATATTACAATGGAAAAGCACAGGCGAGACATCAAGTAATGCGTTAAACATAGAGAACAAGGGAAGACAAAAGAATAGAGGAAAGGGCTCAGGGAATAGGGAGAATTCTAGGAAGGGCAGATCCAAATCTAGATTTGGAAAGATAGAGTGTTGGAATTGTGGGAAGAAAGGGCATCTGAAGAAAGATTGTAGAGCTCCAAAGAAACAAAGAGATAGACATCAAGATAAAAATCAAGAATAAAATGTAACAGGTGATGTGTTACAAGATTCTTTGATTCTTTTTATAGATAATATTTTTGAGTCTTAGGTAGTAGATCCAGGGACTTCATTTCATGCCACATCCCATAGGAAACATTTTTTAGATTATGTTCAAGGTGATTTTTGACATGTTCATTTGGGTGATGATGCACCATGCAAAATTGTTGGAATGGGAAAGGTAAAAATAAAGAAAAGCAATGGAAACCAATGGTTATTTAAAGAACTAAGACATGTTCCAAATTTAAGGAAAAATCTAATTTCAACAGGGGAGTTGGCAAGTGAAGTTTGTATATCCATATTTATAGATAAGGTGTGGATGGTCACCAAAGGATCATTGGTGATACCAAAAGGAGAGAAGGTAGGTACATTGTATTTATGTACAGGTAATATTGACTCTTCTATCTCTTTATCTTCTACATGAGTGGTTACAACACCATGGCATCATAGGATTGGACATGTGAGTGAGAAGGGGATGCAGATACTTCATAAAAGAAATTTGTTGTTAGATCTTAAAAAAAATGATTTGGATTTCTATGAGCATTGTGTTTATGGAAAACATAAGAGAGTCAGATTTCTCAGAGTTGGAAAAGAAAAGAAGAGTGAAAGGTTAGATCTTGTGCATACAGATGTATGGGGACCATCTCAGGTATCATCTCTTGGTGGCTCTCGGTATTATGTTACTTTTATTGATGATGCAACTAGAAAAACTTGGGTTTATTGCATTCGACAAAAATCTGATGTTTTTGATACTTTTAAGAAATGGAAAGCTTTGGTTGAGAATAAGACAGGAAAAAGGTTGAAGTGTCTCAAATCAGAAAATGGAGGTGAATATTGCAGCAAGGAGTTTGATGATTATTGTTCATACCATGGAATTTGTAGAGAGAAGACAATTCCAGGAACACCACAAGAAAATGGTGTGTCATAAACGATGAACAAGACAATCATGGAGCGTGCAAGGAGTATGAGATTGCATGATGGTTTTCCCTTACAATTCTAGGCAAATGTTGTATATATTTTTGTTTACTTAATAAACAGAGGACCTTCAAGATTTTTGGATGGTATAATTCCATAGGAAGCATGGATAGGTAAGAAGGTAAACTATTCTTTTTTGAAGACTTTCGGTTGTGAATCATTTGTCTATATTGATAAATAAAATAGAACAAAGCTTGAGGCAAAATACAAGATGTGTACCTTTACTGGATACGGTGTTAATGATTTTGGTTATCACTTATGGGATTATGAAAATAAAAAAATCATTAGGAGTAGAGATGTCATATTCAATGAGAAGGTCATGTACAAAGATCAGTTGTAGGGAAAGAAACAGGAAAAATAAAAACCATAATACACAGTGCTTCATGAGATCACCGAAGAAGAAATTCCAAAGGTACTAGAAAATCATAATGTACAACAACAAGATCAGCAGGTACCTCAAACTCCTGCAAGTGTTGTTAGAATATCTACCAGGTTAAGTAGACCCCCTGAATGATACTCCCCTTCATTGTATTATTTATTTTTGATTGATTATGGTGAACCAAAATTTTATGAAGAGGCAATGCAGGTAGACACCAAAAATAAGTGGGAGCGAGGAATGAAAGAGGAAATGGATTCCTTGGTAAATAAACGGACTTGGGACTTGGTTCAGTTTCCTGCAAGAAATAGAGCATTGCAGAATAAATGGGTTTACAAGTTGAAGGAAGAAGATGGAGGAAAAAGGTGGTACAAGGATAGACTTGTTGTAAAGGGGTTTGCACAAAAGAAAGGTATACATTTTGATGAAATATTTTCTCCTGTTGTTAAAATGACTTCAATTGAGACTATTTTAAGTCTTGTGGTAGTAGAAGATTTGCATCTTGAATAGTTAGATGTAAAAACAACTTTTCTCCATGGGGATTTGGAGGAATAGATTTATATGCAGCAGCCATAGGGGTATGAGGTCAAAGGGAAGGAGAATTGGGTATGCATGTTGAAGAAGAGCTTGTATGGCATAAAGAAATCTCCAAGGTAGTGGTATTTGAAGTTTGACATGTTTATGACAAAACATGCTTATAGTACATGTCATTTTGATCACTGTGTTTATTTTAAAAAGCTAGAAAATGGAAGCTATATTATCTTGCTATTATATGTAGATGACACGATTGTTGCATGGTATAATATGCATGATATAAATGTGCTCAAGAATAAATTAGCTAATTCATTTGTGATGAAGGATTTGGGTGCCACAAAGAAAATCCTTGGTATGAGAATAACAAGAGACAGGAAAATCGCAAATTGACATTGTCTCAGGGTGAGTACATAGAGAAGGTGTTGGAGAGGTTTAGAATGCAGAAGGAAAAATCAATTAGTACACCTTTGGCCAACCATTTAAAATCAACTAAGGAAATGTGTCCCAAGACACATGAGGACATAGAATGCATGTCCAATGTCCCTTATTCATCAGCAGTTGGCAATTTGATGTATGCGATGGTTTTCACAAGACCAGATATTGGACATGTAGTGGGAGTTGTGAGCAAGGATATGAACAATCCAGGTAAAGAACATTGGGAGAAAGTAAAGTGGATTCTCATGTATTTGAGAGGTACTTCTACTCATGCATTATTTTTTGAAGGTTCAGACATAGTTCTACATGGATATGTTGATTCAGATATGGCAGGTGATAAAGATAGCAAGAGGAACACCACAAGGTATGTTTTTACTGTAGGTGGAACAAGAGTAAGTTGTATTTCAAAACTGGAAAAGGTTGTTGCAATTTCAACAACAGAGGCAGAGTATGTTGTTGCTATAGAGGCTAATAAATAGATGATTTGGTTACAGAGGTTTATGGAGGAATTGGGAAAGAAGCAAGAGAATAATAGGTTGTACTGTGATAGTGAGAGTGTCATTCATCTTGAAAATAACTCAACCTTCCATTCGAATACTAAGCATATACAACTCATGTACCATTTCATATGATCTGTCTTGGAAGATGGACATTTGAAGTTGGAAAAGATACACACTAGCCAGAATCCTGCAAACATGTTAACTAAGGGAGTAACCAAGGAGAAATTTAGTTCCTTCTTAGTTTCAGTTGGTCTTCAAGCATGAAGGTGAAGATGAAAAATTTTGCAGGTCTAAGAAGGTTCATAGTCCAGCAGATACAATAGCGGTGGAGTTGTTAAGATCAGTCTCCAAGTGGGATATTATTAGTTGTGGAGCCTGATTGTCTTCCTGATCCAGAGGTCTCTGTTTTCAGTCGTGTTTATACCCCATGAAAAATTTACACCCAGGAAGAATGTACACTCCTCCACGCGGGGGAGTGTAAGGGGGGCTACCCCCCTACAGGGTCCAGGGGTAAGCGGGGCCCCAGTGAGGGTTCAAGGGCAAATCCCCGGAAGGAAAATTTTCCTTGTAAATGTATATTGTAATTTCATTATAAATTTGGACCGTTCATTATAAGGTCGTGGATCTGACGGTAAAAGTTATGTTAGGGTTTTTTTCCCTAGAAGGAAACCCTCTTTTATGAGGGAAATGTATTGTGTCTATGTATCATGGTGAATATTGTATTATGAGATAGGAGACTGTGAGAGAAAGAAGAGGAAGTTACAGTGGGTTTGTTGTAGGTTGTATCCCTTCATTTGTTGAATAATAATAAAGGAAGGACCTGGTAATTTCTCTGGTGGACGTATCCCACACTGGGAGAACCACGTATATATGTGTCTATATTGTATTGTGTATCTTCTGTGTTTTATTTCCGCATTTGTTTTATTTTATTGCTCTGTGATACTGTTTTTCTAACATGAATCTATTTGGGGAGTGAGATTCCTTATGTGGGTGGGTATCCTTCTTGAAGTGAGAACTTATCTTTCCTCCTTTAGTATGAGCAACTAGAGCTTTATATTCATCCCTTAATATTACTTCTTCATAGTTAGCTACTCTTGCTTCTTCTTGAACACATTCTTCCCAAAGACTGTCATATTGTAGTTTTTCCTTTCTGGCACAAATGGTTTGGATGAATGCATTCCAAGGTCTTGTGATACCATTAAGAGCTATCATTATGAGTTCATATTCATCTAGGGTATCTCGAATTTCTTCTAGTTGTTCCTTGAATTGAGAAATCCTAGAGAAATATTCATGAATTGTTTCTCCTTTCTGCATCTTTGTATTCTTGAGTTGAGTTCTCAAGTTCATCTTATGGTTAATGTTTCTTCCTTCATACAATTTGGTTAGGGAATCAAAAAATTATTTTGGGGTATTCTTAGATGCCAATTGAGGGATCAAGTGATATTTGATAGAGTCTATAATGATTCTTTTGGCCCTAACCACGTCCTTCTGGTACTTTGCTTTAGTTCTAGCATCTGCAAGTTCTACTACATTTTCTTTGATGAATCTTACAAGGTCATTATCTTCAAGAATGAGTGCAATCCTATACTTCCAGGCACATAATTTATCCACACCTTATAACTTGTCAACAAGCTTGGTGTTTGCATACATCTTGACCTGGAGCTGGGAAAATGACCAAAAATGGAAAATGCTCAGAAATTAAATCTAAACTTACCAAGAGATGTGCTTGGCTGAGGTGAGTATCCTGGTGCAGTTAGTTTTATGAAAATCCAAATTTTACCCCTTGAAACTGGTCCTACGCAAATTTGGACTAGTACTTCTGGTACTGTTTCTGGTTTCCTAGTTTTCTAATTTTTTGGTACCAACCAAAAACTAGGGTTTCACTTCCTGGATACCATGAAAGGTGCTCTCTCCAAATTAGCTATGATACCATGTTAAATTTAGAGCAGGTATTAAGTTTCTTTTCAATTTACTAGACAATAATAGCATATGCAAGATCACTGAGAAAAAAACAATCACAAGATACACAACATTTATCCTAGGAAACCCTCAAGGGGAAGAAAACCCAACAAAAACTTGGTTAATATAGATTGCCAATACAATGCCAAGATAATAAACCAAACACTAGAGAATATCTAACACTGAGCAATGTGCCTCTCTCTTCCTTCTTCCGACAACTGACAACTACAACTTCCTTCAAACTTGCGCACTAGATAAGTGACTTGAGTGAGTGAGCTAATGAGGCACCTTCCACTCTTATTTATATTGGTTGGCAGGTGCTAGGGTGGTGTCTCTTCATCAAGCAAGGTTGACTTCTTCACTTAGTGGTTAAAGCCACTTTAATTAGGCATGGGGGCTAAATTCTTAATTAGAAACATAATAATTAGGGTTTGACCAATCCACAAAAGGGGATTTAGTCTTTTACACAGCCTGACATGATCAATCCACAAAAGGGGTTTTGGTATTTTACAAAGCCTAACATGATCAATTCACAAAAGGGGATTTATCTATAAGATAATAGCTCAATAATAAGTAGAATATTCTTTACAGTTACAATATTTCAACAGTCAAGAATCCAGAATCCCATGACCATATGTTTTATCCTTTGGGAAATGGAGTCAGAACAAATAGGATTTACAAAATAAAATGAAAAAACTATGTACAGAGAGAAGAGAGAGTCTCAAGCAAAGAAACTTTTTAGGTGTTTCCCATTTACAGGAAACATTAACATCTTTCCCTTCATATATTTAAGCATGTATGAATTGAAACCCGAGATTTTCTCAATGAGGTAAGGCCCGATCCAAAGTGCTTCAAATTATGTATGCATTGAAGGCTTTTCTTTCGATTTGTTCCAGAGAAACACCAATTATCCCTTTTGAAAGTTATTGATCATTTCACTTTGATCAAAGTGTTTTTTGAGATTTTGTTGCCTCTATGATATTTTATGAAAAGCTTCACTTCTTTCTTCTTCTAATCTCAACAATTGATTTAATCTCTTTTGCAAATGGGGAATGTCTTTAGCGTCCTCCATGTTGACTGCATAATTCAAAGCATTTAATTCAAGTTTGATCGACATTTTTTCTTCCTTTCCATAAACCAACATGTAAGGAGACATCCCAGTGCTATCTTTCAGAGTCATTTTGGTTGCCCATAAAGCATCTATCAATTTCAAGTGCCAATTTTTTTGACTTTGATCAATAGTTTTCTTTAGAATCTTAATGAGTTTCTTATTGGTAGACTCAAAAAGTCCATTCTATTGTGGATAATAGTTCAATGATTGTCCCATCACGATGCCATACTCTCTGCAAAATTTTGTGAATTTTGACCCAATGAAAATTGAGCCATTGTCTATAATGAGTTTTTCCGGAACACCAAATATTGACAAGATGTTTTCCTTGAGGAATTTAATCAATTCATCAAAGTCTGCCTTTTTCAATGCTATTTCTTCTTTCCATTTGGTGAAGCAGTCTATGGTATTAAGAATATGTATGTGCCCCTTAATTGATTTTGTATCTATCGACCCAATGACATCTAGCTCCCATTGTGTGAATGATTTTTCTACTGATATGGGTTGCAAAGGCATTGCAAACCTCTTCATTTTTTCTGGAAATTATTGATAGGGGATGCATTTTTTTACCATCGCATATGAATCCTTGAAAACTGATGGCCTATAATATCTTACTCTTGTTATTTTATGTGTTGTAGAAGTAGGTGAAAAGTTTCCCCCACATATGCCTTCATGAAATTCTTGTATCAGTTCTTGAGCTCTTATAACATACCCAACCACCCACAGGCCGATCATGCTACTTCAAGCCTGCTTCTGAACTAATTTTGAATTCTGGTAATTTTTTAATTAATAAATATGCATGGAATATTCACATGCATAGATCAAGATTCATGCTACAACATGAAATAAATGAACCATATGTCGTGCACAACAATAACCGGGAATCATGCATATTATAGATACAAATGTCATAGATAAACAAATACACAATGGAAATAAATATATAGGTAAATGAAACCATGACACACACACACACACACACACACACACACACACACACACACACAGATTATCTTTAATGAAATGAATCACCAACTAGATGCAGATCAAGGACGTTCCACCCAACCGTAGACATTGTTGATCCAAGTCTCAACAACATTTTCACCCCTGAGCCAGGGCTATGAGTCCACAAGGGTAGTTCTAGAGTGTCACTCAGCTTCCCAAACTAGTCATCACTCAATCTCTCATGGGCCTCTCAGGACACTCAACAACCCAAAGTACACCAACTCTATTCTACCCAGCCTGCACAAACCAAGAGAATGGACCCCCTTCTCTACCACGCATTCCTTCGAGATGTCCACTTCCTCCTAGGGATCCAATGCATCTGGTCAAGAATCTCCATGTTGGGATTCTTAGGATTCGTAGTTGTGGGAAAATATTAACACATGCCAATGCATGTCAAACATGCATGCATTAATTCATGGTTGGAATACACCAGTAGTCATTATTGCAAACACAACCATGGCTCCTCTCCATAACTCATTTTTCTCTCCCCAACCAAGATCAAAAGGAATGAATAATGAAGAGTGGGTGAAAGAGTGAATGGAGAGAGAAAAAAAAACGAAATGTATGAACAATGAACAATGAGTGAGTGAGTGAATGAGTGAAGAAGAAGCCCCCAAACAACCCACGAGATGGGTTTATATCTTTGCTTGCAAATCAAGAACCACATGGCCTTCCCCAAGAAGCTCATGTAACCACTCCTCTCCATTAAAACAATTATGGGTAAATAAAATATAAAATAAATGCTTAGCCCCTCAAGCCCCCTCTCTTGTGGAATCGTAGCCCTCTATAATTCTTTTCCTTGTTCGTCTAGCATCCAACGATGTATATATTATTAATAATGATCAAATCATTACATTTCCTAGGCACACTGGCCTATTTTAATTGTTTGGGCACCCTAACCTTTCATAGATTAACAAAATACATTATTTAATACAGAGTTCAAAAACCCGGGGTATTACATCCCCTCCCCCCTTATTTTGGCATTGTCCTTAGTGCATATACAAAACATAAAACAAAATTTCAAAATTTATTCAAAAAGTTGTGGGTACTCTGCCCACATGGCATCTTCATGCTCCCAAGTAGCATCTTCAGGACCATAGCAGGTCCACTGGACTTTTACTAGTTCTATAACTTGATTATGGAGCATTTTGACTTTTCTATCCAATATTCGCATTGGCTGGACCTGAAAGTCTCCCTCTGTCTCTACCTGAATCAGATTCCAATCAATAAAATGGTTAGGATCATGTACATATTTTTTTAGCAAAGAGACATGAAATACATTATGTGCATTCATGGAAGTAGGCAATGCAAGCATGTATGCAACTGGCCCTATTCTGTCCAATATCTCAATTAATGGACCACAGAATATGGCTGCTAGCTTTGTACAACTACCCAACTTCAAAGAGATCTTATTTGGCTTCACTTTTAAAATCACATGCTCCCCCACTTTAAATTCTCTAGGTGTCATGTTCTTATCTGCATAATTTTTCTGTCTATCTTGATCTTCCTTTAAATTATGCTTAATTCTAACCATCTGGTCTTCCATATCCTTGAGAAATTCTGACCCAAGTACCACTCTTTTCCCAACTCACTGGAGTATTGCATTTCCTACCATACAAAACTTCAAATGGGATCATTTTCAATGAATCTTGATACCCTTTATTATAGGAAAACTCAACCAAGTGCAAGTATTCTTACCACTTAGATGGCTTATCCATCACATACATTCTCAACATGTCTTCAATTACTTGGTTGAATCTCTTTGTCTTCCCATCTGACTATGGATGGTATGTTTTGCTAAAGTTCATATTTGTATCAAATTCTTTAAACAACCCCCTCCATAAATTTGAAGTAAACTTTGTGTCTCTGTCTGAGACAACTGCCTTAGGTATCCCATGCAACCTAGCAATCTCCCTCATCTAAATTTCTGCAATATTATTTGTTGTATGAGTCATTTTTACAGGAACAAAATGAGCGGCCTTCGTCAATTTATCGACCACTACCATGATTGAATCATGTTGTCTTGTTGTCCTGGGAAATTTAGTTATAAAATCAATGGTTACCACTTCCCATTTCTTCTATGGAATTGGTAATGGTTTTAGAAAACTCGCTAGGTGCATATGCTCAACCTTCACTCTATGACATTCCATACATATGGAAATGTAAGCAACAACATATTTTTTCATTCCTGGCCAAAAGAATTTGCTTCTTGCTGCTACAATTGTTTTCTGGTAACCTTGATGTCAAGGTGTAGAGGAAACACTTTGGCCTAGATGAGGCCACATGGGAAATGGAGGATGCCATGAGACATGCATATCCATTTTTTTTTACTTCTGTACATACAAAGGACATCGACAGATAGAAAATAGAGGATGATGTTCCTTTAAGCGAAAAGACAAGATGAGGCTCATCTGGATGGCTTCACCACCGAGATAAGCCATTTCATTTTTTCCCTTTAGTGAAATGATGGGGACGGAACGTTGGGTGTCGAAGAATCATTGTTGTTTGGGATAGGTGATTGGACTTCTGAGCGGTGAATTTGATGTTGAATCATGGTTCATGACATGAGATACGTTCGTGATTGCTTAAGGACGAAGCACGTTCGTAGCTCATCATTACTAGACATGCTCCATATTCATACTTTTGATGTGATTTTGCCTTCAATCATTTTCAAGCGCTTATGTGATGAGAAGATTGCTTAAGGTTAAGCATATGGGTATGAGGGAAGTGAAAGTTAGGTGCATGGTTTTAACACTAAGGTCATAAGATCTAGTATACATTTTCATGCCTATTGTAGTTTTATAAGAAAAGGAAAATAAATAATACCATGTTACCTTTACTTTTTCCATTGTATAAACAATACCCATATCATATGTGACTACCTTTGTATTTGAAGCTTGCAGATTGTCAGAGTTCATCTTTTTAGGCTGGAGTTTCTGGAAGCTTCGTACCGAAATTTCCTGTACTTCATGAGACTTCTTTATTTTGTGCTTGTCTTCTTTTGTGTCTAGTTATGTAGTGTTGTAGGGTGAACATGCTAGTTTCTGAGGATGGGATGTGAGTTTGAAAAAGAGTTCTAAAGGAGCTCTTTGACCCTCCCCCATGCCAAGGATGTTGCATATCCTTATGCAAGAAGATTCAACACTATGTATCATAATGGAGAAAAGATGATAAGAGAAAAGAAACTAGATCAAATTCCAAAAGTACATTTATCACCTAGCATATGATCACATGCCTAAAAAAATTGAAATTGCCTTTCTTTTGATGACTTATTGACAAGGGTAGCATTCAACAGTGAAGACATAGAGGTGTTTATATTTTTGCGAGAAGAACAGATCCAACCTAACTTGCTTCAGAGATTTACTATCATTAGATGTTATGGATAAATTTCACAGTATAAGTAGATTAGACTCCCTAGTTAGGGCTCCACTCTTAAGAAGTTTCCTTCTTAGGTAATGTAGGCTTTAGATGTCAAACCGATAAAGTTGACTTAGGGTAATTCTCAAATGGACATTTTCTTGTAGTAATTGTCTTGTCTGTTAATCTGGAGTTTGTATCTCATAAATTTCAACAGTGACCTTTGCTTGTAGAGTTCTTTTTTTTTTAGATGACAAAAGTGAATTTTTCAATCAGACAAGTATAGATGAGACATTTCTCAACCATAACCCACTGCCAGCAAGCTTGTTCAGTACTCCGGTGGGATAGTTGTGATAATTAGTGAGAGACATCCCTTCCCCAAGCAGAATGACCCTGTGCCAACAGGCATGTTCAATACCTTGATGGGTTTGCCTAGTCATACCACAGATCAGTACCTGTTGCCAGCAGACCTATTCAATATCCCGGCAGGTTAGTCTCTTAAACCCTTTTTCCATCAGAGGCTTCTTGTCCATAGTCACCTATTTCGATTTTTATTAAAGTGTGCTTTTGCATGGTGACAGGGGAGGCGCGTCTGAAAACCTTTTTACAGGCTAGGATGGTATTGGGTTGGAAGATATATTCTCTTATTTGGATGTCTTTAAAGATTTGTCTGAAGGAAAAAAATAAACTTACGTATTGCACATTAGATCTAGATGTTTAATTTTGTCTGAGTTTTTCCATAAAAGAATGACCTAAAGTTACCTTAGGGTACTGATACATCCTCTTCCATAAAAGTTTTCCTAGTGTGCCCATGACAGAGAGTGTTCATCTACTCATATGTTACTCTTTAGAAAAGATAATCCAATTAATATTATTGAAGTCTAGTTAGGTTGAGATAGTTACTTGTAGGCTAATATAGTTTTTCATCCATTTAATCATGCTGAAATACTGGATAAAGGCAACCTCTAGACTTTAAAGCAAATTAAACATGGTTCTTTTAACAATCATAGGTAAAGGTTATGTCTTCTTTATCAGGCAACAAAACCAAAAGAAATTAAAATACTTCCTTTTAGCTAGCAATAGAACCAAAAGAAATTAAAAATTCTTCCTTTTAGCTATCAACAGAACCAAAAGAAATTAAAGATACTTCCCTTTAGTCAGCAACAGAACCAAAAGAAATTAAAGATACTTCCCTTTAGTCAGCAACAGAGCCAAAATAAATTATTGCTTCATAAGGGCTGCCATTTGATGCTACATTCGGCTTCTTGGTTCTAGCTTAAGTGGTCGCTGCATGGATTCATACTTCATATTAATTGACATAAGCTTTTGAAATATGCGTAGAATTCCTTGTCAATTAGGTGATGTGTCCTGATAGTGCCGTATAAGGACAGACTTCTGGTACCGAACTAGCACAGGACTGCTGGTACCGGACCAGAACAGGATTTCTGGTACCGGAGCAGAACAAAGTATTGTTGATGCCTACAAATAGATGTTTAGCAAGTTCTTGAAGGATCAAATAAATTATAGAAATCTACTTACAAAGATAAAATGCGGAAGTAAAACAAAAGGAGGTAAGAATCCCTTGTTACCTTCAGCTTATTAACAAAACACAATCCACACATATGTACAAAAATTTAAAAATAAACCAATCAATCAATGTGGATCAATAGGAAGGTCTCCTTCCTTACTGATCACTTGCATATATGAATTATGTAGTATACGTGTCAGAAATTCCTCTTTTAGCAGGGGTTTGTTATAAATTCTCAACCGGTGACCATTCACAAGTAGTGGTGTTTGATGTTCGTCGATTGTCTTTATCCTGATTAAACTATTATCATAGACAGTGTCAATTTCATAAGGTCTCATCCAACAAGTAGTTAAATTACCTTTGAAGTTCTTCAATCTACTGTCATACAAAAGGGCCCAATCTCCTTGTTGAATTTTTTTCTTTTTGAAGTACTTGTCATGCCATTTTGTTCTCTGCTCTTGAATGAGGGTGGTTCTTTGAAGTGCTTCCTGCCTAATTTCGTCCAACTCATTAAGCTGCAAGAGTCTTTGTTGTTGGGCTTCATCCAATTTCATGCCAACTTGTATTGCAGTCCTGAAGGTTTTGATCTGGAATTCTATGGGGAGAAGTACCTACTTCCCATACACCAAATCGTAGGGTGTATGTCTTGTTGTATTCCTCCAGGTGATTCTATAAGCCCATAAGTCTTCTAGTAATCTGTCAGCCTAGTCCTTGTGGTGTAGCTGTACTGTTTTGGTAAGAATGGACTCAATAACTTTGTTGTTGGATTCTACTTGTCCATTTGCCCGTGGATGGTAGGGTGTAGATTTCTTGTGTTTAATTTGGTATTGTTTTGTAATAGCTTTGACTAGATTAGAGGTAAATTGAGTTCCCTGATCAGTGAAAATTTCTCGAGGTACACCAAATCTAGTAAAGATGTCATTAAAAAGGAAATCTACCATTGATTGTTCACTTGCAGCTGGTAAAGATTTTTCTTCAACCCACTTAGTCACATAGTCAGTACATACAAGTATGTACTTTTTCTTTTTAGATGCAGGGTTAATAGGCCCTACAAAATCTAATGCCCATTTCTCGAAAGGCTCAATGACTACTTGGGCTTGAAGTGGAATTTGGTCTCGTGTAGTAGGCTTACCCATTCATTGGCATTCATCACAATTGGATACATAGGTTTTAGCATCTTTGAAAATATGAGGCCAATAATAACCAGATTGCAGAACTTTATAAGCGGTCCTCTTGTCTGCGAAGTGTTCTCCACAAGGACCATCATGGCAGGCTTGCAAAATATCATGAATTCCATCTTCCCTTACACATCTCCTGATTACCAAATATGGTCCTGTTTTGTAGAGACAATCATCGTGCCACATGTAGTTTGCACTTAGCTGAATTACTTTTTGTTTTTCTCTAGGAGACAATTTCTTAGGCATCTTCCCTGTCACAAGATAGTTAGCTACATTTGCATACCAAGGAGTGAATATAGAAATAGAAAACAAATTTTCATTAGGAAAGTTATCTTCTACTAGTGCGTTATCTCCCAGATGAATCATTCTAGATAAGAAATCAGCCACAAGATTATCCTTACCAGGTCTATCAATAATGTTGATATTGAACTCTTGTAATAATAACATCCATCTTGTAACTCTAGGATTTGTTACAAGTTTGTTCATTAAGAATTTTATGGTTGAATGCTCAGTGTGTACAAAAGCTTGATATCCTGTAATATAGTGTCTAAATTTATTGATAGCATGGACCACAACTAGCAATTCTTTTTCTGTGACCGTATAATTAACATCAGCTGGAGACAAATTTTTACTGACAAAGTAAATAGCATAAGGCATTTGATTTTCCCTTTGTCCAAGAACTTCCCCAAGGGCTATGTCTGAGGCATCGATACAGATAATGAAAAGGAAGGGACCAATTTGGTCCTCTTAATACAGGGGTAGTTGACAATTTCTATTTTAGAATCTCAAAAGATATTTGGCATTCATCATCCCACTTAACTTCAGATTCTTTAGATAATAACTTGAATAAAGGCGTAGCTAGGCTTGTAAAATTCGGAATGAATCTTTTATAGTAGCCAACATGCCCTAAAAAGTTGCGAACTTCCTTTTGTGAGGAAGCTATTATGATTTGTGTGATAATATGAATCTTTGTCGGATCAACTCTCATTCCAAAACCAGAGATGTGATGTCCCAAAACAATACCTTCAGTGAGCATCATATTTTCATTACTTAGGGAAATATTAGTTTCCTTACACGTAATCAAGACTTTTTCTAGATTGGTCAAAGCTTCCTGGAAGTCTTGTCCATGGATTGTAAAGTCATCCATGTAGACTTCCATGCAATCATTGGTCAAGTTAGAGAGAATGGCTAGAACATACCTTTGAAAAGTGGTTGGGGCATTGCAAAGTCCAAAAGGAAGAACCCTATAAGCATAGGTTCCCCATGGGAAGGTAAAAGTGGTCTTCTCCTGGTCTTCGGGTGCTATTTGTATTTGGTTATAACCACTAAACCCATCTAGGAACGAAAAATACTTCTTTTCGGACAAGGTATCCAACACATGATCAATAAATGGTAAGGGAAAATAATCCCTATGGGTGGCTTTGATCAACTCCCTGAAGTCTACACATATTCTCCTCTTACCATTTTTCTTGGGAACTATGACAAGTGGAGACACCCATTGACTATCTGAAATAGGGTATATGAGATTGGCTTGAAGGAGTTTTTGCAATTCCTCTTTTACAATATCTTTAAGGGATGGATTCATCCTTCGTTGAGGTTGTCTAATTGGTCTGATTTGGTAATTAGTGTAGATATGATGTGTGCATGTGTCAGGGTGAATGTCTTTCATGTCTGCATAATCCCATGCAAAGGCATCAAATTGTCTTTCGAGCATTTCAATTACTTGTGTCTTTTGTTCTGGTTCCAAACTAGAGTTGATATACAAAGGTTTTCTTGGGCTAATCTCAACAAGTTTAGTACTTTCTTCCTTCTCTGAGGGAGATGGTGATAAAGTATATAATTGAGTGATATCAGGGTGCCAAGTTTGTTGAAATTCGAAACTAAAAATGTGTGACAACTCTGCAAAAGACCTCGGATATTCAATACAATTTGTATCAGCCAAAAATAAACTTAAGACTTGTTCATCTGATTGTTCTTGCATCCCTTTTACCTGTTCAAGTGTTAACAGGGGTCTAATGCAATCTTCTTCTCCATAAGGGTTTTCTAACCAGACAGGTATCTCCTGTGCCGGTTAGGCAGGAGGAAAGAGGACAAGATTTTGGCTATGTGTGCCATTGGATATAGTCATCTCACCAGACAAACAACTGATAAAGGCATCTGTTGTGGCCAGCCAAGGGTGACCAAGAACCAAAGGGTGTCCTGGTTTGGATGATGATTTAGAGTAGATGACTAGAAAGTCTACTGGATATTCTCAAGAAGCTAGAGTGATTGTGACATCATCTAGACTTCCTGCAGAGATAATGACTGACTTATCTGCCAACTCTATCATGGTTTGGGATGGTCTTAACTGGTTGATTTGGAGATTTTGCATAGTGTCAAAAGGCATTACATTAATTGTTTCACCCAAATAAATGAGTTTGTTTGGTAAAGAAATACCATTAATTTCAACAGTGACTACAGGGTTCCCAGGGTCATTATATTTGTATGGCATTTTAGAAATAAATTCAAATAATTGCCCCGCCACCTGAATAAGGGGAGGTTCCTTCTTCTTCCTTCCTAGTTTCTTAAGGAAAAGATCCCTTATGATTTTGGCAAATATGGGGATATCCTTAATGGCTTGCAACAAAGGTATTTTTATACATACATTTCGTAATTCATCCTCTATATCTTTGTGCAAGGTTGGGTCAGGTTTCTTCACTAATAGTCTTTCAGGGTAGGGTGGAAGATTAACTTGTTGAGGTACTCGTATAGACTGATAAGTGATTGGAATAGGAGGGGAAGTCTCTTCTTCTACAGGGGTGGTTTGAGTGTTTTCTTCCTCGGAATGATTACCATTTTCTTCCTGAATTATTACTCCAGGATTTGATTGATTTACAGTTTTCCCTGATCGTAGTTGAATTTCATAGGTGGGAAAGGTTTGAATTTATGTATTCTGCACAAGGTAGGTGGGTCGATTATTGGGGTTAGGGATTGGTTGGGCAGGGATTGTTGTTGGTCTCAAAGGGTTGTGGGTAGATTGGTTTTGTGGCTGTTGATTGGCATTTATAGGTACTTGTTGTTGTTGGTTAGGGTTCAAGGGGGTTGTAAATTGTTGTTGTATAGGAGGTGGGAGTAAAGCCTGCATCTGTGGTGGGTTAAATCCAGATAGTAATTGGGAAATGTTTATAGGATATTGTGGATATGTAGGGTAAGAGGGATTCCCATACACAGGCCCCCTCCAACCTTGTTGCCAAGTTTGAGTTTGAGCTTGTTGAGGTGTCCATTGTGGATAGGTCATTGGGGGAGGACCCCATTGTTGTTATTGATACTATGCATTAGGGTCATAGAATGCATTGGGGTTTTGTGCTCTCCAAGGTCTTCTGGAAGGGTATGATTGTTCTTGTGAGACTCCTCATCCCTTATACATGGCTTGTAGTTCAAGAAAAGTTGGACACTCAGCTGTGGGGTGCTCTAGTGTACACAGGCCACAGATTTCTATGACATTTAATGGACATTCTTTCTCACCATGCTTCTTTTGGCATCTAGGACATAAGATTGCTAAAACAATCTCTTCTTATTGTTTCTTTTTCAATTTTAGGGTATCTAACTGGTTACTGATTTTGCTCAAGATGTATGTTTTAAAGTTCTCTAATAAGTTTCCTAACTCAATTCTGGTGACAGTTCCTAAGCTTTGTCTTGTATTTCTGCTAAAAGAATCTCTTGGTGCTTTGCCTATTTTAGCTTGTCCTCTTGAGTATCTTCTACAGTAATCTGCAATCTCTGCAAAAGGCTTTTGGTGCACATCTCATGAACTTAACAAATTTAAAACTTCTATGCAGTCATCTCTAATACCCTTCAAAAATACAGTTCTTACTACAGCTGGGTCTGTGGTGAATAATTTTGATTTCTGGTAGTTGTATAAGAACCTTTCTAAGTAGTCTTCAAGGCATTCATCTTTTGTTTGTTGCATTTTAAAAATGTCCTTTTTAGCATTATCCTTACAATAGTTTTGGTATTTCCATAAAAATGTGTCTTTCATCTGATCCCAAGAGAGGATTGTATTTTCTCCTAAGCTCATGAACCATCTTAAGGCTAAATCCTTCATTGTAGTAGGAAAGAGCTTAAGTTTTTGGGCATCGTCTGAGTAGTTATAGCTTCTACATAATATGTCAAACTCAAATAAGAATAAGTCTGGATCTTCAATTGACATACCTCTAAAAGTGGGTAACGATGATAGTGGGATGTTTTTCATGTTGATGTTTCTGGAGATATCCAAGATTGGAAACCCAAAGGTCTCAGTCTCAGTGGCTGCATTTCCTTCTTATTCTGCCATTCCACTGATAGATGGTTCAGAAACTGGATTTTGTGTGTCTCCTGAACATTCAGCAGATTCACGTTATGTCCGCCCCAATGTTGATTCTTTCATTTTAAGTTCTTCTCCTGGAGCCTCGCTGGCTCCCCTTGAACTTTCTCTTAGTGGAATTTTTTCTACACCAGTGTCAGTTGGATTAGTGGGGGGGGGGGGTTNCTACCCTTATTGTCTCTATATCTATGCATAAAATGGAAATTTGATTCTTAACTGAATTGAAATCCTAATTCTATCTAGAAGGTAAGAAGGTAACCTAGCTTCGGAGAACCCCACTCTAGTGGCCACGTGGCTCTTCACTCACATATTAAACATTTTATCCTCCTCCCTCAAGCAGCCTTTAAAATCATTCAAAAACTATGCAAACAATCTAAGCTAAAAATCACTTCCTACCGTTTGCAACTCCCCGACAATGGCGCCAAAATGTTGTGCTAGTTATATGTGTAATATAATGCACTCAGTAATTATCAATCTGAGATTCATAATCGATAGAGTTACAAGACACCAGTAAGGAAGGCAATTCTAATGTCATGAGTATAGAACTATTCTAGATTATGCATGCTAGAAAAAAAACAAACTATAAAATCAAAATGCACCTTGGTTGTCTTTCACAGAGAGGCTATCTACTCCATTATGGCACATGCAAATATGAGATGGATTTCTTTTGACAGATCAACTATGCTATCTGACCCAGAAAACTAACTATGCAATCACACTTTTGAAAGGGAAATCACACATCAATCATCAAGACATAGCATGGGTAGTTCAATAGTCAATATAATGAGTATGTTGTGGTTCACAATGTGTTGTTGTAAACTTCACTAGTTCTCCATCAATTATGTCTGACTACTACTGCCAACATTCATGTCCATTAAACAAAATCAAATTCATAAAAATGGAAACAGAGAATATGCAAAATAGAATAAGTAAAGATCTCTAAACAATCGAAACCTAAACTGGACTATATTGATATCCTTTGAAAGGGTCAAAGCTTCAGCTAGTCTAACATCTATACTATTGAAATCAACTGCTAACACTAATCTATAAGGATGCTGACCTTTGTTGGGTGGTGGGCCCTTGTCGCTTCAATAGGTCAGCGACTGGAGTCTACAGTAAGATTTATTTCAATCCATGCATTCCTCTTACTCAAATTTCAAAACATAGAATTAAACCATGCTAACAACTCAACTCACATTCATTCATAAATGATCAAGACCTGGAAATAATTGACATCCTTCTATTAAAATTCAACTCAAAATCTATTCTTCAATATGTAACACTGCTTCACATACTGTGTTATGCTAACTCTCTACTACCTCCACCATCCTTGCCATGACTATTTAAACAGTCTTAGTCGTGAAACAAAAGGAGGTGAAATCTTTAACAAATCAGTCAATTGTCAAATTTATATATTCGATTACATATTTTAAGGTTCATCCTCATGACACGAAGTGTATGAGGATGAAGCAATAAACAAACAAGCTTATCATATCCTTGCTAGAGCTTTAATGATTCAGCAAGCATCCAACAATTATTTTTGATATGATCTGGAGCTAAACTTGGTATATCATGCTTCCTATATTGGTACCGGATCGTGACAGGTGAGATTCGGTAAATGGTACCGGATCTGAACAGTATGCAAGTGGTTGGTACTGGACTAGAATAGTCTGCGGCCGTTGGTACTGGATCGTGACAGCGGATGGTTCAGTACCGGATCTAAATGGAAGGTGCACTTGGTACCGGATTCAGACAGTGGAAATCTGGCGCATAAGTACCAGATGGCTGAGCTCATATAGAAAGGCTGGACTCATCTAGAGGTCAAAGGTTACACATGGAAAATTAAAACATTAGTACATGAAACATTTAGTCTCCTAGCTCAATAAACCACAAAAATGCATGAATTAATTATACTTTACCTTATGACCTCATCAATGGCTAATGGTTGTGTTCTTTGTCATTTATCCAAGATTAGGTAAGACAAAAATGTATAGATGAGGAGTATAATAGGGTAGAGGGGATGTCAATTTAGAGGCTCAACATTCCCCCATGCCAAAACCATTGCATGTCCTCATGCAACTGAAACAAACCCAAAATTTTCAAAATTTGAGACTCCATTCTTTGCTTCTGTGGATCAATGATGTTGATGGTTGAGGCTTCTGCTTTCAGCTCCCTTTTTATGACCCTAATGTATTGTAAGAGTCTTAGTACCTTCTTGAGCTTGTTATAAGTCTCTTCATGGTCATCTTGAAGTTGTTGGTTGGTTGCCTTCAGTTGCTCGTTTTCCTCTTTGATATACCTGTCCAATAGTTGGTATTCCTCCACTTCTTGTTTGAGTTCCTGGTTTTGTTTTTGCAGCTCCCCAATATTTTTCTTCATCTGCGCTTTTGTTAAGGTCCTTGTTGGTTGGATGTATTCTCTTTCCTCCACTTCCTCCTTCATCCCACATAAAGTAATAGTGACTTGTTCCTCGGTCAAGCTAGGGATGTCATCCTGGACTGATAGGTCTTCAGAAGGGGAGGTAAGATCTATTGGATCTTCATGTGTATGAGGACTAACAACTTCTTTTCCTTTCTTTGCCATGCTCCTTATGGTTCTTTTACAAGGGGGTACTGGATCAGGGGTGCTCACAGGCTTCCTTTTCTTCTTTTCTGTTTGTGGAATGGTTACAGGGGATTGTTCTATAGACTGTTCAATTTTATTTTCTGAGCTATTCTTCTCTTTCCTCATAGTTTTTGTCTTATGACCCTTCTCCTCAAGTGCTACTGTTGAAGTCTCCTCTACTAATTTGGTTTTACCTTTTTATTCTTGATTTTTAAAAGTCTTATTGACTGTGGAAGAGGGCCCTGCTTGTTTACTAGCTTTATCGTTTTGGCTCACTGTTCTAGATGATGATGGAGTTACCTTATCTTTCTTGCCCTTTTTATTTTGAGGTTCCTTATCTTTCTCTGGAGAAAGTTGGGCTTCCTCTACAGGTTTTTTTTCTGTGGGAAGGTGTTGAGTGATGAGGATTTTTCAGCTAATCCTTTGCTTCCTTATTTCATGTAAATCTAACCTCTTAATAAGACCTTGATGGTAAATGCTAGTCTTCTTAGTTTTGGATAGGGATTTGACACCTCTTACCATCTTGTTCAGACTCACCCATAAAAGATATGGGAAATCAATTTCAAGGCCTCCTTCAAAGTGTAATAGAAGCCTAAGATGATATATGAAGGTTACAACATACCTGCCCTCACAAGTGAGGAATCGTTGAAGACTAGCAAGCATTGGATGATATTCTTCCTTGATATAGTTCCTAGGAATCCCCTTTTTCCAGTCAAGATGTTGATGGTATTCTTTCAAAAATCGTTGACACATTTCCTTGTTGATTCTTATTCCTTTGAAATACTTGGCTCCTCTGTTAGGTAATTCCATGGCTTCCCTTAAAGTTGCTTCATTGATTGTTAGCTGCAGATTTCCTATGTGCGCAATCTATCCATCGTAACCCTGAATAAATGCGTGAGATACCTTCTCATGACAACCTGTGAATTTCTCCAAAAATGGCATCCATCCCACTCTAGCATACTTCTCTCTACACAGTTGGAACTCCTCGGTCTCTCTATAAATCTGGAAGACCGGTTCATGTCTACTTACAACCATCTTTATAAATTGTGAGAAAAAATCGGGCTGTAGTGAAAGGATTTAGTTAGTTGATGAGGGTAAGGGTTTGGTACCAGAGATCACAGGGAGGAGTAAGCTCGAAACTGGAGAAAAGTTGGTAACGGAAAAACAACTATGGTGATCGCGTCGCTAATTTGAACGGTGAGTTCAATTAAAGATATCACAAAGGAAAATTAAGAAAATATGAGGCTCATCTGGATGGCTTCACCACCCAGATAAGCCATTTCATTTTTTCCCGTTAGTGCAATGATGGGGATGGAACGTTGGGTGTCGAAGCATCATTTTTGTTTGGGATAGGTGATTGGACTTCTGAGCAGTGAATTTGATGTTGAATCATGGTTCATGACACGAGATACGTTCGTGATCGCTTAAGGACGAAGCACGTTCGTAGCTCATCATTACTAGACATGCTCCATATTCATACTTTTGATGTGATTTTTCCTTCAATCATTTTCAAGCGCTTATGTGATGAGAGGATTGGTTAAGGTTAAGCATATGGGTATGAGGGAAGTGAAAGTTAGGTGCATGGTTTTAACACTAAGGTCATAATATCTAGTATACATTTTCATGCCTATTGTAGTTTTATAAGCAAAGGAAAATAAATAATACCATGTTACCTTTACTTTTACCATTGTATAATCAATACCCATAGCATATGTGACTGCCTTTGTATTTGAAGCTTGTAGATTGTCAAAGTTCATCTTTTTAGGCTGGAGTTTCTGGAAGCTTGGTACTAGAATTTCTTGTACTTCATGAGACTTCTTTATTCTGTGCTTGTCTTGTTTTGTGTCTGGTTCTGTAGTGTTGTAGGGTGAACCTGTTGGTTTCTGAGGATGGGATGTGAGTTTGAAAAAGAGTTTTGAAGGAGCTCTTTGACCCTTCCCTATGCCTAGGTTGTTGCATATCCTTATGCAAGCAGATTCAACACTCTGTATCATAATGGAGAAAATGTGATAAGAGAAAAGAAACCAAATCAAATTCCAAAAGTACATTTATCACCTAGCATATGATCACAGGCCTAAAAAAATTGAAATTTCCTTTCTTTTGATGACTTATTGACAAGGGTAGCATTCAGCAGTGAAGACAGGGAGGTGTTTATATTTTTTCCAGAAGAACAGATCCAACCTAACTTGCTTCAGAGATTTACTATCATTAGATGTTATGGATAAATTTCACAGTATAAGTAGATTAGACTCCCTAGTTAGGGCTCCACTCTTAAGAAGTTTCCTTCTTAGGTAATGTAGGCTTTAGATGTTAGACCGGTAAAGTTGACTTAGGGTAATTCTCAAATGGACATTTGCTTGTAGTAATTGTCTTATCTGTTAATCTGGAGTTTGTATCTCATAAATGTCAACAGTGACCTTTACTTGTAGAGTTCCTTTTTTTTTTAGATGACAAAAGTGATTTTTTCAATCAGACAAGTATAGATGAGACATTTCTCAACTAGAACCCACTGCCAGCAAGCCTGTTCAGTACTCCGGTGGGGTAGTTGTGATAATTAGTGAGAGACAACCCTTCCCTAGGCAAAATGCCCCATTTCCAACAGGCATGTTTAGTACCCTGATGGGTTTGCCTAGTCATACCACAGACCGGTACCCACTGCCAGCAGACCTGTTCAGTATCCCAGCGGGTTAGTCTCTTAAACCCTTTTTTCCATCAGAGGCTTCTTGTCCATAGTCACCTATTTCGATTTTTATTAAACAGTGCGTTTGCATGGTGACAGGGGAGGCTCGTCTGAAAACCTTTTTATAGGCTAGGATGGTATTGGGTTGGAAGGTATATTCTCTTATTTGGATGTCTTTAAAGATTTGTCTGAAGGAAAAAAAATAAAATTATGTATTGCACATTAGATCCAGATGTGTAATTTGTCCGAGTTTGTCCATAAGAGAATGACCTAAAGTTACCTTAGGGTACTGATACATCCTCTTCCATAAAAAAATTCTTAGTGTGCCCATGACAAAGAGTGTTCATATACTCATATGTTACTCTTTAGAAAAGATAATCCAATGAATATTATTGAAGTCTAGTTAGGGTGATATAGTTACTTATAGGCTAATATAGTTTTGTATCTCTTTAATCATGCCGAAATACTGGATAAAGGCAACCTCTAGAATTTAAAGTAGATTAAGCATGGTTCTTTTAACAATCATAGGTAAAGGTTATGTCTTCTTTGTCAAGCAACAGAACAAAAAGAAAATAAAATACTTCCTTTTAGCTAGCAATAGAACCAAAAGAAATTAAAAATTCTTCCTTTTAGCTAGCAACAGAACCAAAAGAAATTAAAGATACTTCCCTTTAGTCACCAATAGAATGAAAAGAAATTAAGGATACTTCCCTTTAGTCAGCAAAAGAACCAAAAGAAATTATTGCTTCATAAGGGATGCCATTTGATGTTGCATTCGGCTTCTTGGTTCCAGCTTAAGTGGTTGTTGCATGGATTCATACTTCATATTAATTGACATAAGATTTTGAAATATGCGTAGCATTCCTTGTCAATTAGGTGATGTGTCCTGATAGTACCATATAAGGACAGACTTCTGGTACTAGACCAGCACAGGACTACTGGTACCGGACCAGAATAGGATTTATGGTACCAGAGCATAACAGAGTATTGTTGATTCCTACAAACTAATGTTTAGAAAGTTCTTGAAGGATCAAATAAATTATAGAAATCTACTTACAAAGATAAAATGCGGAAGTACAACAAAAGGAGGTAAGAATCCCCTGTTACCTTCAGCTTATTAACAAAACACAATCCACACCTATGTACAAAAATTTAAAAATAAACCAATCAATCAATCTGGATCAGTAGGAAGGTCTCCTTCCTTACTAATCACCTGCATATCTGAATTATGTAGTATATGTGTCATAAATTCCTCTTTTGACAGGGGTTTGTTATAAATTCTCAACCGGTGACCTTTCACAAGTAGTGGTGTCTGATGTTCATCGATTGTGTTTATCCTGATTAAACCATTATCATAGACAGTGTCAATTTCATAAGGTCCCATCCAACGAGTAGTTAACTTACCTTTGAAGTTCTTAAATCTTTTGTCATACAATAGGGCCCAATCTCCTTGTTGAATTTTTTTCTTTTTGAGGTACTTGTCATGCCATTTTGTTCTCTGCTCTTGAATGAGGGTGGTTCTTTGAAGTGCTTCCTACCTGATTTCATCCAACTCATTAAGCTGCAAGAGTCTTTATTGCTGGGCCTCATCCAAGTTCATGCCAACTTGTACTGCAGTACTGAAGGTTTTGATCTGTAATTCTATGGGGAGAAGTACTTGCTTCCCATACACCAACTCGTAGGGTGTATGTCTTGTTGTATTCCTCCATGTGATTCTATAATCCCATAAGGCTTCTAGTAATCTATCAGCCTAATCCTTGTGGTGTAGTTGTACTGTTTTGGTAAGAATGGACTCAATAACTTTGTTGGTGGATTCTACTTGTCCATTTGCCTGTGAATGGTAGGGTGTAGATTTTATGTGTTTAATATGGTACTGTTTTGTAACGGCTTTGACTAGATTAGAGGTAAATTGAGTTCCCTGATCAGTGACAATTTCTTGAGGTATACCAAATCTAGTAAAGATGTCATTAAAAAGAAAATCTACCACTGATTGTTCACTTGCAACTAGTAAATCTTTTGCTTCAACCCACTTAGTCACATAGTCAGTACATACAAGTATGTACTTTTTATTTTTAGATGTAGGGTTAATAGGCCCTACAAAATCTAATGCCCATTTCTTGAAAGTCTCAATGACTACTTGGGCTTGAAGTGGAATTTGGTCTCGTGTAGTAGGCTTACCCATTCGATGGCATTCATCACAATTGGATACATAGGTTTTAGCATCTTTGAAAATATGAGGCCAATAATAACTAGATTGCAGAACTTTATGAGCGGTCTTCTTCTCTGCGAAGTGTCCTCCACAAGGACCATCATGGTAGGCTTGCAAAATATCATGAATTTCATCTTCCCTTACACATCTCCCGATTACCAAATCTGGTCCTATTTTGTAGAGACAATCATCGTGCCACATGTAGTTTGCACTTAGCTGAATTACTTTATGTTTTTCTCTAAGAGAAAATTTCCGAGGCATCTTCCCTGTCACAAGATAGTTAGCTACATCTGCATACCAAGGAGTGAATGTAGAAATAGCAAACAAATTTTCATCAGGAAAGTTATCTTCTACTGGTGCGTTATCTCCCAGATGAATCATTCTAGATAAGAAATCAGCGACAAGATTATCCTTACCAGGTCTATCAATAATGTTGATATTGAACTCTTGTAATAATAACAACCATCTTGTAACTCTAGGATTTGTTACAGGTTTGTTCATTAAGAATTTTATGGTTGAATGATCAGTGTGTACAAAAGCTTGATATCCTATAATATAGTATCTAAATTTATTGATAGCATGGACCACAGCTAGCAATTCTTTTTCTGTGACTATATAATTAACTTCAGCTGGAGACAGATTTTTACTGACAAAGTAAATAGCATAAGGCATTTGATTTTCCCTTTGTCCAAGAACTTCCCCAAGGGATATGTCTGAGGCATCGGTACAGATATGAAAAGGGAGGGACCAATTTGGTCCTCTTAATACAGGGGTGGTTGACAATTTTTGTTTTAGAATCTCAAAAGATATTTGGCATTCATCATCCCACTTAAATTCGACTTCTTTAGATAATAACTTGAATAAAGGGGTAGCTAGGCTTGTAAAATTCGGAATGAATCTTATATAGTAGACAACATGCCCTAAAAAGCTGCGAACTTCCTTTTGTGAGGAAGGTATTCTGATTTGTGTGATAATATGAATCTTTGTCGGATATACTCTCAGTGTAGAACCAGAGATGTGATGTCCCAAAACAATACCTTCAGTGAGCATCATCTTTGACTTTTCATTACTTAGGGAAAGATTAGTTTCCTTACACCTAATCAAGACTTTTTCTAGACTGGTCAAAGCTTCCTGAAAGTCTTTTCCATGGACTGTAAAGTCATCCATGTCGACTTCCACACAATCATTGGTCAAGTCAGATAAAATGGCTAGAATAGCCCTTTGAAAAGTGGTTGGGGCATTGCAAAGTCCAAAAGGAAGAACCCTATAAGCATAGGTTCCCCATGGGAAGGTAAAAGTGGTCTTCTCCTGGTCTTCGGGTGCTATTTGTATTTGGTTATAACCACTAAACCCATCTAGGAACGAAAAATACTTCTTTCCGGACAGGGTATCCAACACCTAATCAATAAATGGTAAGGGAAAATAATCCCTATGGGTGGCTTTGTTCAACTCCCTGAAGTCTACACATATTCTCCACTTACCATTTTTCTTGGGAACTATGACAAGTGGAGACACCCATTGACTATTTGAAATGGGGTATATGAGATTGGCTTGAAGGAGTTTTTGCAATTCCTCTTTTACAATATCTTTAAGGGTTGGATTCATCCTTCGTTGAGGCTATCTAACCAGACTGATTTGGTCATTAGTGTAGATATGATGTGTGCATGTGCCAGGGTGAATTCCTTTCATGTCTTCATAATCCCATGCAAAGGCATCAAATTGTCTTTGGAGCATTTCAATTACTTGTGTCTTTTGTTCTGGTTCCAAACTAGAGTTGATATACAAAGGTTTTCCTAGGCTAATCTCAACAAGTTCAGTACTTTCCTCCTTCTCTGAGGGAGCTGGTGATAAAGTATATAATTGAGTGATATTAGGGTGCCAAGTTTGTTGAAATTTGGAACTGAAAATGTGTGACAACTCTACAAAAGACCTCAAATATGCAATACAATTTATATCAGCCAAAAATAAACTTAAGACTTGTTAATCTGATTGTTCTTGCATTCCTTTTACCTGTTCAAGTGTAAACAGGGGTCTGATGCAATCTTCTTCTCCATAAGGGTTTTCTAACCAGACAGGTATATCCTGTGCCGGTTGGGAAAGAGGAAAGAGGACAAGCTTTTGGCTATGTCTGCCATTGGATATAGTCATCTAACCAAACCAACAACTGATAAAGGCATCTGTTGTGGCCAGCCAAGGACAGCCAAGAACCACAGGGTGTCCTTGTTTGGAGGATGATTTAGAGAAGATGACTAGAAAGTCTATTAGATATTCCCAAGAAGCTAGAGTGATTGTGACATCATCTAGACTTTCTGCAGGGCTAATGACTGACTTATCTGCCAACTATATCATCGTTTGGGTTGGTATTAACTAGTTTATTTGGAGCTTTTGCATAGTGTCAAAAGGAATTACATTAATTGCTACACCCAAATCAATGAGTGTGTTTGGTAAAGAAATACATTAATTTCAACAGTGACTACTAGGTTCCCAGAGTCATTATATTTGTATGGCATTTCAGAAATAAATTCAAATAATTGCCCCACCACCTGAACAAGGGGAGGTTCCTTCTTCTTCCTTCCTGGTTTCTTAAGGCAAAGATCCCTTATGATTTTGGCATATATGGGGATATCCTTAATGGCTTGCAGCAGAGGTATTTTTATACATACATTTCATAATTCATCCTCTATATCTTTGTGCAAGGGTGGGTCAGGTTTCTTCACTAATAGTCTTTCGGGGTAGGGTGGAATATTAACTTGTTGAGGTACTCGTGCAAAATGAGAAGTGATTGGAATAGGAGGGGAAGTCTCTTCTTCTACAAGGGTGGTTTGAGTGTTTTCTTCCTCGGAATGATTATCATTTTCTTCCTGAATTATTACTCCAGGATTTGATTGATTTGCAGTTTTCCCTGATCGTAGTTGAATTTCATAGGTGGGAAAGGTTTGAACTTCTGTATTCTGCATAGGGTGGGTCGGTCAATTATTGGGGTTAGGGATTGGCTGCGTAGGGATTGTTGTTGGTCTCGGAGGGTTGTGGGCAGCTTGGTTTTGTGGTTGTTGATTGGCATTTATAGGTACTTGTTGTTGTTGGTTACGGTTCAAGGGGGTTGTAAATTGTTGTCGTCTAGGAGGTGGGAGTAAAGCTTGCATCTGTGGTGGGTTAAATCCAAGTAGTAATTGGGAAATGTTTGCAGGATACTGTGGATATGTAGGGTAAGAGGGATTCCCATACACAGGCCCCCTCCAACCTTGTTGCCAAGGTTAGATTTGAGCTTGCTGAGGTGTCCATTGTGGATAGGTCATTGGGGGAGGACCCCATTGTTGTTGTTGATACTATGCATTAGGGCCATAGAATGCATTGGGGTTTTGTGCTCTCCAAGGTCTTCTGGAAGGGTATGATTATTCTTGTGAGACTCCTCCTCCCCTATGCATAGCTTGTAGTTCAAGCAAATTTGGACACTCAGCTGTGGGGTGCTCTAGTGTACATAGGCCATAGATTTCTATGACATTTAATGGACATTCTTTCTCACCATGCTTCTTTCGTCATCTAGGACAGAAGATTTCTAAAACGGTCTCTTCTTCTTGTTTCTTTTTCAGTTTTAGGGTATCTAACTGGTTACTGATTGTGCTCAAGATGTTTGTTTTAAAGTTCTCTAATAAGTTTCCTAACTCAATTCTGGTGACAGTTCCTGAGCTTTGTCTTGTATTTCTACTAAAAGAATCTCTTGGTTCTTTGCTTGTTTTAGTTTGTCCTCTTGAGTATCTTCTACAGTAATCTGCAATCTCTGCAAAAGGATTTTGGTGCATATCTCATGAACTTAACAAATTTAAAACTTCTATGCAGTCATCTCTAATACCCTTTAAAAATACAGTTCTTACTACAGTTGGGTCTGTGGTGAATAATTTTGATTTCTGGTAGTTGTATAAGAACCTTTCTAAGTAGTCTTCAGGGCTTTCATCTTTTGTTTGTTGCATTTTAAAAATGTCATTTTTAGCATTATCCTTACAATAGTCTTGGTATTTCTGTAAAAATGTGTCTTTCATCTAATCCCAAGAGAGGATTGTATTTTCTCCTAAGCTCATGAACCATCTTAAGGCTGAACCCTTCATTGTAGCAGGAAAGAGCTTAATTTTTTGGGCATTGTTTGAGTATTTATAGCTTCTACATAATATGTCAAACTCGAATAAGAATAAGTCTGGATCTTCAGTTGACATACCTCTAAAAGTGGGTAATGATGATAGTGGGATGTTTTTCATGCTGATGTTTCTGGAGATATCCAAGATTGGAAACCCAAAGGTCTCAGTCTCAGTGGCTGCATTTCCTTCTTCTTCCATTCCACTAATAGATGGTTCAGAAACTGGATTTTGCGTGTCTCTTGAACGTTCAGCAGATTCACGTTCTGCCCGCCCCAATGTTGATTCTTCCGTTTTAGGTTCTTCTCCTAGAGCCTCGCTGGCTCCCCTTGAACTTTCTCCTGGTGGAATTTTTCCTGTATCAATGTCAGTTGGATTAGTGGGGGGGGTTGTTTTTGAATCTTTAGAGCTTACAAATCTACCCTTATTATCTCTATATCTATGCATAAAATGGAAATTTGATTTTTAACTAAATTGAAATCCTAATTCTATCTACAAGGTAAGAAGGCAACCTGGCTTCGGAGAACCCCACTCTAGTGGCCATGTGGCTCTTCACTCGCGTCTTAAATGTTTTATCCTCCTCCCTCAAGCAACCTTTAAAATCATTCAAAAACTATGCAAACAATCTAAGCTAAAAAACACTTCCTACCATTTGCAACTCCCCGACAACGGCGCCAAAATGTTGTGCTAGTTATATGTGTAATATAATGCAGTCATTAATTATCAATCCGGGATTCATAATCAACAGAGTTACAAGACACCAGTAAGGAAGGTAATTCTAATGTCATGAGTATAGAACTATTCTAGATTATGCATGTTGGAAACAAAACAAACTAGCAAATCAAAACGCACTTTGGTTGTCTTTCACAGAGAGGCTATCTACTCCATTATGGTACATGCAAATATGAGATGGATTTCTTTTGATAGATCAACTCTGTTATCTGACCCAGAAAACTAACTATGCAATCACACTTTTGAAAGGGAAATCACACATCAATCATCAAGACATAGCATGGGTAGTTCAATAGTCAATATACTGAGAATGTTGTGGTTCACAATGTGTTGTTGTAAACTTCATTAGTTCTCCATCAATTATGTATGACTACTGCTGCCAACATTCATGTCCATGAAACAAAATCAAATTCATAAAAACGGAAATAGAGCATATGCAAAACAGAATAAGTAAAGATCTCTAAAAAATCGAAACCTAAACTGGACTATACTGCTATCCTCTGAAAGGGTCAAAGCTTCAGCTAGTCTAACATCTATACTATTGAAATCAACTACTAACACTAATCTATAAGGATGCTGACCTTTGTTGGGCGGTGGGCCCTTGCCGCTTCAACAGGTCAGTGATTGGAGTCTAGAGTAAGCTTTCTTTCAATCCACACATTCCTCTTACTCAAATTTCAAAACATAGAATTAAACTATGCTAACAACTCAACTCACATTCATTCATAAATTATCAAGACCTAGAAATAATTGACATCCTTCTATTAAACTTCAACTCAAAATCTGTTCTGTAATATGTAACACTGCTTCACATATTGTGTTATGCTAACTCTCTACTACCTCCACCATCCTTGCCATGACTATTTAAACAGTCTTAGTCGTGAAACACAAGGAGGTGAAATCTTTAGCAAATCAGTCAATTGTCAAATTTATATATTCGGTTACATATTTTAAGCTTCATCCTCATGACACGAAGTGTATGAGGATGAAGCAATAAACAAACAAACTTATCGTATCCTTGCTAGAGCTTTAATGATTCAACAAACATCCAACAATTATCTTTGATACGATCTGGAGCTAAACTTGGTATATTATGCTTCCTATATTGGTACCAGATCATGATAGGTGAGATTCGTTAAATGGTACCGTATCCGAACAATATGCAAGTGGTTGGTACCAGACTAAAACAGTCTGTTGCCATTGGTACCGAATCACGACAGTGGATGGTTCGGTACTGGATCTGAATGGAAGGTGTGCTTGGTATCGGATTCGGGCAGTGGCAATCTGGCGCATAAGTACCGGATGGTTGAGTTGGTACAGAAAGGCTGGACTCATCTAGAGGTCAAAGGTTACACATGGAAAATTAAAACATTAGTACATGAAACATTTAGTCTCCAAGCTCAATAAACCACAAAAATGCATGAATTAATTATACTTCACCTTATGACCTCATCAATGGCTAATGGTAGTGTTCTTTTTCATTTATCCAAGCTTAGGTAAGCCAAAAAGGTATAGATGAGGAGTATAATAGGGTAGTGGGTATGTCAATTTAGAGGCTCAACAATAGGGCTAATTGCATACATTCTTGCATTGCCTGCTTCCATGAATGTGCATAATGTATTCCATGTTTCTTTTCTAAAAAAGTATGTGCATGATTCTAATCATCTTATTTATTGGAATTTGATTCAGGTGGATCCATACAGAGACTTTCAAGTCCATCCAGTGCACATATTGGACAGAAAAGTCAAAGTGCTCTAGAATCGAGTCATAGAATTGGTAAAAGTTCAGTGGACATGCTACGGTATTGAAGATGCTACATGGGAGCATGAACATTCCATGTGGGCACAATACTCGTGACTTTTTGAAGAATTTTAAAATTTTGATTTATGTTTTGTATATGCACTGAGGACAATGCCAAAATGAGGGGGACAGGAACGTAATACCCCAGTTTTGAGTCCCCAATTGAATCATTTATTTTGTTTATTCATGAAATGTTGGAGTTCCTATAAAACTAAAAGGGGCTGGAGTTCCTAGGAAATGTAATTCTTTGAACATTGTTAATAATAAAATACATCATTTGTTTTGAGACAAACAAGGACAAGAGTTATAGGGGGCTATGATTCCATGAGAGAGGGGGGAAGCCGAGGGGATAAGGCTTTATATTTTTGCAATTATTTTTTCTACCCACATTTTGTGTTGGGGGGTGAATGAGGGGGCACGTGAGCCTCTTCGGGATACCACGTTGTTCCTTGGTATTTTTTTTCTATTTAAATATTTCTTCTGGGATGTTTGGAGTTCAGTTGGTTGGACATTTCCTTGCTATTGAAATGATTTGGAGTCATTCCTCTCTCAATTCGCCTTTCAGCTCATTCTTGGTTTTTCATGGGGAAGGAAAAATGTATTGTTGAAGGTAAACATCCATGGTTGACTGTTTGTAGAAATTGTTGGTACAATCCAACAAAGAATTGATACTTGTATGCCTGAAATGCATTGGCATATTGACAAACCTTGTTCAGGGTTGTGAGTCCTGAGAGTTCTGACATTGATATTTCATGACCAGTAGCACTAGATCCCTGGAAAGAGGTGGAAAACCTGAGGGATTGTGTGACAGTGAAGGGGGTTCATTTTCTTTAGGTGGTACAGGATGAAGGGGAAGAGAGACGGTAAACAAGATTTTGTTGTGTGTTTGAGAAACCTGTGAGAGCCTGATTGTTGACTAGTTTGGGAAGCTGAGTGTTAGTCTGAGACCCATCCGTTTGGATTCATAGAGCTAGTTCAAGAGTGACTTGTTGTTGAGACTTTGAACATCAGTTTCTAAGTTTGGGTGGAACAACCAATTAGTGATTGGTTTTATTAAATATAAGTGTTATTTGTCATGTGTTTCTCTGCTTGTATATTTATTTCCTCTTTGTATTAATTATTATCTCTGAGAAATGTATTTATAATGTGTCTACTTGTTGGTTATTGTTGTCCATGAAATATGGTTCATTTCTTTTATGGTGTAACGTGAATATTGATTATTGCATGTGCTTCTTTCATGATTCTTTGTTAATTAATTGGTATCAAAAAATCAAAATCAGTCTGAGAAGTGCATTCTTGAAGTAGTGTGGCTAGTGTTGTGGTGGATGGGTAAGTTACAGAGTGGCATTAGAGAAAATTTTTTGATGGTGTCGATTGATCCGGATTATTTTCGGCACGAAATGAGAGCGGAGATATAATAAAGAAATGCACAGAAATATTACAGATATTCAATAATATAACAGAAATGTATCAGAGATGCAACCATAAACACAGATATACAGTAATACATGATTTCTATTAATCAGAGAAATGTACAGAGATTGTAAAAATACAAAGTGAAAGACTCGCTAGAATGGTGGCAACTTATCTTTGAGAAGAGATGTGACGGCTACTCGCATTCGCAAGAAGATGATTACAATGAGGCTCGGAAGGCCCTTTTACAATAGACGGGAATGCCAAAAGTCCTAGACATCCAAAAACCTAACCC
>ML785927.1:346788-358988 GCA_009831015.1 Picea engelmannii | reverse complement strand
TCGTTGGAAAGGTATTGTCGAGGAGATTCATTTTGGGGGCTCAATCATGCCTTTGGCTATCATTGAGAACCTCGATCTCGAAAAACCTTCATTTGGACCCTCAAAATGGCCCCAGAAGTTAAAACCTGCTAAAAATAGTAAATGGCCAAAATGGCCAAAAAACTGTTTTGAGCCATTTGGAAAAGGTGGGTGGCCACCGATATCCACCTGGATCATCGATACCGGGTATGTTATAGGGAAAGAGTACCCATCTCGAATTTCATGGATGACCCAAGCTACATGGGAAAATAAGAAAGATCACAAATTTTCTGGTAGAGGTGCATGTGTGGGAGAAGGAACGATTTTGTTCATGTAGAGAAGAGCCATTGGTGAGGAAGTGATTTCCTGTGAAATTGAGTCCTTGAATTGTTGCAGTGAATTTCTTGAACTCGTTGAGTTTGAGGGTCATGATTTGGTGCATAGATGGGTGCGCATGTTAAGCACAAGGGAAGGGAATTGATGAGGGACTATGGAACAATGGAAGGATACCCTTAGGTGTTTTTCAAGCCAATGGAGAAGAACCTGAAATTCATGGAGGCCCTACACTTATAGGAGAAAAAAAACCCTTACTAAACTCTAACCTATGAGAGAGTTATTCCAAATTCACCGTGGTGGTATCATGGTCTGGCTAGGGTTTGGCCAATTGTAGAAATCTCTAGTGCGGTTGAGCCTATGGTTGGGTGGAAAAGTTCTCACCCTCGATCAGTTTGTTGGACAACTTCCAAATTCAGATAAGTGTTATTTACCATACTCATAAATTTACTTATAGCCTATCCTTTGTTAATTATGAACTCTATTGCATTTAGTTGTGTGAGCTAAATGAATGTGTTAGTATATATGGAAAGGGAATTCTGCATGCATAGCTACATAGGCATATTTGTTTCTACCTTAGGCATTTAATATGGGTTTATGTTTTTGTATTCTTAATGGAACATAAATTTTAGACAAGAATCTTAGCTTGTGTTTAGTAAATTATGTGGGGTCAATATTTAGAAAGTTAGAAGCTCAGCTGGGAGAAAATCAATGAGTTAATAGCTTACAAATTTAGTGGTTGTTTACATACTTGACCAGATGTCTTCTAATATGTGGAAAAGTAATCTTGATTGTTTGATGAATTTACCCTTGCATTCTGATTATGAGACTCATGACAGTAAATTCTATCTATTGTTAGGGATGAATTTCTTTTGTAATTGTAATGAGTAATAGGAATGTCAAAGTGTTAATTACTAGTCTATGGCCTATTGCATTAGTGGAATGTTGTGAGAATGTCTCTTTCTCCCTAGGTCCTTTTAAAGGAAAATATTTTTTTTTTGTAGATTGAGATTTATCTTGGAAATAGCTATATGATGGAATGGCAAGTGAAATCCTCTTGTTATGATAGGTTGTGAAAGTTTTGTGCTTTCTCTGTGAACCCTTCTTCATTCGATACGCATGAGGTTTTTTGAATTGGAGTAGTTGGCTTTAAAAATATGAAGATTTTTAAACAGTAAATCCATTATTACCTACATCATGGTTATGAGTGCATTTAAGTGGGAGTTCAATAATAAAGGTATCATTTCCTTTCAAATATGGAATAGAATCTTATAAAATATTTCAAAGATAAAGGTTTGGTCAATTTAATTCTTTCCAAACTTAATAACTTTATTTCAAGAATAAAGGTTAGGTCAATTTATTTTCTTCCATATTTAAGTACGTGGAAGATTAATGATTTGACATGTCTTCACAAGTAACATGCATCTAATAATCGCATGCATTTAATTATTTAAATAAGCGTTGTATAAGGGTATTCAAATCACTTCACTTAAATTGAGGGTAGTTTTTTTTACCATAAAATTTTGTATTTTCTAATTTAATAAAAAAAATATGATGAAATGAATTGCTTTTAAATGTGTTCAAATATATGAAAGTAATGTGACAATATTTTATACTCAAAGTTTCCAAAAATGAAGTAGATTTTTAATTTTAATATTATTTTTTATAAATTTAAAAACAATTTCTATTAAATAAAAAAATACTATAAATATTCTTATCTCATGTAAAACAAATTTGTTTTTATAGTAAAATAAATTTGTTTTTATAGTAAAACAAATTTATACTTTTTTTTTTTTTAATATTACTAACATCACATCCAACAATCATGTATCTCCACTTATGAAACCAAAATTCCTATAACAATCATGTATCTCCACTTATGACCCCAAAATTCCTATAAGCTTTTTCCTAGTGAAAAGGAATGGGTTATTGTCAATAGTATTGAGTCAAAAGGAATGGGTTATTGTCATTATTATTGACATGGATATCATCACCATTATTTATTATTGAGTCAAAAGGATGGGGTTATTATCAACCTTATTAACTTCATGTATTATTGAGTCACAACCTTATTAACAATATGTAAGGTGTTTCTATGTAACAATATGTAAAGATGAAGCATCCAATCATGTGGATTGGTTTTGGTTTCGAGGGTTTGTTTTTATCTATTTAATTTATTTATTTTTTAATTTTGTGTATTTAGTTTTTACATTATGATAAAGATTTAAAAAAGTTATATTGAAATATATGTATTTGAGATAAAGATGCTAATTAATAAATAAATAAATATATATATATATATATATATATATATATATATATATATATATATAATAATGAGAATGAGAATTGGAAAATGTGTATTATTTGGAATTGTGTGAAAATTTAACTTAAAATTATATGTGTAAAAGGTTATAAGTAAACCTTTCTTAAAATAAGAAGGTTGAAAAGGATGCTTAAAACTATGTAATAAACAACATGAAACAAATCTTGGAATTTATCATCAACTATAATTTAGTTTAAAGAGTGAAAAACATAATATATGTACTTTTTACATTGATCTAAATTTATAAAGTATTATGGAAGAATTCACTTGATTTGGAGTCTTGATTTGTTTGAGAGCAATATGTATAATATTATTGAATTTTTATAAGCATTTTAAAACTTCTTTATTATTTTTAATGTCTCTATTTGATTTTAGTTGGCATTTCATTGTATATTTTTTAGTTTCTATAATCAAATTTTATTATCATTGTTAAATTATGTTTTGAATCTAGTTTTTTTTTTCAGAGAAAATTTCACATTATATTAATAATAATATAAACTGTTTACAAAATCAGTGCAACATTGACAAATACTTTCTTTAAAAAGTCCAAACTCAAGAAAGGAACAGTCTTATAAATGATCAATCCAGAGGGATCATTGATAGAAACTACAAAATACTATAAACTTCGTCATAGACCTCTCTATCAGAGAAGAGAGCATCCAAACAACAAACCCAGAAAAGTACTAGCTCTGAGGAAGACTCTTAAAATTCAATACATATTTAAAAAGAGAGTTGGGCCCTCATGGCCATCCACCCAATAACTGTATGTGATTTTCCCTTGGTGAAGGTAAAGAGCCTTTTCTAAAAGGAGGTTAGCAACCTTGTTTTCTTCTCTATAGATGTGTGCAAAAGAAATTGATCTGAAGTGAGGAATGAGATCAGTGATTCTTTCCTTCCAACCATCCAGATTTGCCACCAAGATTGATCCTTTTCTATTAAGTCAATCGATGATGATCTTGGAATCCCCCAAAACATATAACCCAAAAACATAAACTCTAGTAGCAAGAGTTAAAGTTGTCCACGCTCCCATAAGCTCAGCCCCGGAGTTTGTGCCCCTTCCACAATTTAAAGTCCATCTATATTTTGTGTGATCGTCAACCTTTAAAACTCCTCCAGCACCACAAAGAGTACCATTTAGTTGAGCAGCCCTGTCAAACCAAGAAAGAGCTTTATCTACAGGAAGGATTGTAGATGAAATCCTAGGATTATAAACTTTTTGTTTATTCCCCATCATAACCACAACTCCTAAAACAAGATAAACAATTCTCTGCACAGAAGGGATTATATCCTTGAAAAGTGACTTATTTCTATCCAACCATATATTCCAACAAATAAATGCAGGAAGAACTTGCAAATTAGAATTCTGAGAAGCCCAGTTTTGGAAGCAATCAATCATCGCATTTCCATTCCACCCATGATTGAGATTTAGCACTTTTTTAACTTCCTCCCAAATAGAAATAGTGAAAACACAACTAACAAAAATGTGATTGCTTGATTCTCCCTTGAGTCTGCACAAATAGCACAATCCATGCCCCTTCCATCCTCTTTTCTACAAGTTTTTCCATGTTAAGTTTTTGTTTTCAACTAAAATCCAAACAAAAAACTTTAGCTTCAAAGGGTAGTCCCAAGTCCATATTTTCCTCCTCTATCCCCCTATCTTATATCTCCATAATTTGTTTGAAAGGGCTTCATAGACATTTTTTACTGTAATTTGTCTCGACATATCACCTCCTATCCAAATAAGTTCATTTGGTCTGTCCACTAAGATAATACCAAGTCTATCAAATGCCTTATGTAAGTATCTTATTCCGCTGCAAGTTCCTCTTCCAATCCCAACTCAGCGATGTGAAACCAACTTTGACCCAACGATCCTCTAACCAATATCTGACTCACCTGAAATAAGAGGTGGATGTTCTTTCGATTAAGACAATTTATCAAATCCTGTGATAAAAAAGAAACCGAAACCATTCCCAGAATAGCATCTCGCCCAACTGAAATTGAATGTCTCAAGCCCGACCTCCAATCCATCCATTGAAGGATAACCGGTAAAGTATTTCGGATATTTTTCCAGGACTGTGATCCAAAGGATGAAAAATCTTTCGTCGAACGCAACCAAGACAACACGGATCCATGTGGAATATAGTTTTCCTTCATCACTCTTTTCCATAATCTTGGCTTCATCAAGGCTCGCCATAAAGTATTTGTTGCCAATGCCCTGTAAAAAACAAATATATTCTACAGGCCCCAACCTCCATAGTGTTTTGGTTCAGTTATGGAAAGCCAACTGCATAAATGATAACACCTCTTGTTTTTGTTACCTGACCATAGAAATGAAATGCTCAACTTCCAGATCTTATGGAGAATCGAGATCAATAAATGTGGAAGTGGCATCCAGTATACGAGAAGGCTCTCTAGAACAAATTTAGTTAACACAAAGCATCCCCCCAGAGAGATCCATTTTTTACACCAGTGATTTATCCTGGTCTCAAACTTGTCGATAAGCCATTATCAGTCCTCCGACTTATAACAATCTGGCTTCATCAAATCTCCCAAGTATTTAAATCCCACATCTAACTCTTTACATGAGAAATGAAGTAAATCTTTTAAAGATCATAAAGTTTCCAGAGAAACTCTCGAATACAAGAAAACAGATTTTTGGACATTTATTACCAAACCCGACACCCGACAGAATACGTGAAGAATGGATAGGATTATTTCCCATCCGACAAGAGAATCTCTAGACATTATAAGAATGTCATCAACAAATAAAAGGTGAAGAACCTTTATCATCCTAGAAACCTTTATCCCCGTGAGAGAACCCTCAGCTTGAGCTTTCTTTAAGAAGAGACTAAGGGATTCCATAACCAGAGTAAAGGCGAGAGCGGGCAACCCTGCCTAAGGCCTTTGCTGCTCTTGAAGAAAGTGGAAGCCTCTCCATTAATCAAAATAGCATAAGAAGTTGAGGTGACACAATTCATAATCCAATTAGTTGTTGACATCCCAAATCCACTTTGAAGCAGTATTAATCTTAGGAAGTCCCAATTGGTACAATCATAGGCCTTTTTTAAATCAAGTTTTAGAATTATGGCTTGCAACTTTTTATTTTTAATATTGTGTAGACACTCCTGTGTTGTATCAACTGTGTCTTGTATTTGTCTTCCTTTGGGAAAACCCAACTACTCTTATGAAAGTTCTCTAGACAAGATTGGTCTGATTCTCTTTGCTAGGACTTTAGCAATGATCTTGTAACATAAGTTACAAAGCGCAATAGGCCGGAAGTCACTGAAATAAGAAGGATTATTAACTTTGGGAATCAGGGCCAAAAAGGTTGAGTTAATAGAGTTGATAACGTCCCCTCTGACTCTTGTTTCCTCCACCATATCTAGCAAATCCTATCCAACCAACTCGAAAAAATTAAAGAAAAATTCAACAGTCCATCCATCATGACTGAGGCTTTTGTCTCTGGCAAAACCCTTAGAATCTCATAGATTTCCTCTTTCGATATCGCCTTTTCTAGAGAAAGAATATCATCCTCAGTCACAAAGTTTGGGAACAACCTGATAGAGTTGATCTGATCTTGAATAACATTATGACCTGTTTCACTAAATAAAGACTTGAAGTATTTGATTGCTTCATCCTTAATGGCATGTTGTCCAAATGGATGTCCCCATTATCATCTTTTACCTCCCAAATGTGTTTTTTGTTTCTTCTATAGCTTGCGAAACGATGAAAAAACTTAGTATTTTTATCCCCACTTTTAATCCATATCGCCCTGCTCTTTTGTCACCAACTTTCTTCCTCCGCCAATAATAATTTCTTCCTCTCTGACTCAAGAGTGTACATATTTTGGACCAAAACATCAGGACAAGCTCCCTGAGTCAATTGATTATAATTGAGATCAATAGCCTCTTCAATCTTTTCCAATTCTAAATGGTCCAACTGGTGTTTCTTATTATCCCACAGTTTTACTCGTGCTTTTAAAAGAGATAGTTTCCCAACCAGTCTCCTTTGAGCTCCTATAAGAAGAAGAAGGTGCGGATCTTTCCAAACATCCTGAACCAACCCAACAAAGGAGTCGTCGCTCATCCAATCCGGGTTTAATTTAAAACGATAGGCAACTGTCAAAATCCCAACTCCAAACTCAAGGAAAACAGGAGCATGATCAAACATAAAAGGAAATTCAACCCAATATCTATACCTCAGAGTGGAAGCAATGAGGTCCTCCGCAACATAAATGCCATCAAGTCATTTTTCTATACTGTCTTCACCAAACCTACCATTCTTCCACGTAGGAACAACCTCTACCGGAGCAACATCCACTAAGCTATTCTTGATAAATAGAGATTTAAAATACCTGACCAAAGAGTCACCTTGTGTTTATTGACCCCACACCTCCTCAGAAGAGGTAGTGAAATTCATGTCACCAACAATAATTAAGTCTTTATGAGCCAATAAACCAAAACCATCTAATTAATCCCAAAAGGCTTTGCGCTCCTAACAGGGCCCATAAACATTTAGAAGAGTTATATTTATGTTGTCCAAAAGAGAATTTCCTAACAACAAAATACCACCACTGCTTAGATAAGGATCAAGAGAAAAAAAAATTGGATCCCAAGATTCTATAAGTCCACCAGAATTCCCCATGACACTAACAACACAGATCATTCAGTCGAGTCTAATTTTATTTATAAATATTCTTGCCTTTTCCGCAGCAACCAATGTTTCTTGAAGAAAGATAATGTTTGGATTCGTTTTATACAAAATTCTATGAAGGGAGGCCAATTTCAGGTGTCCTCCTACCCCTCTAATGTGTAGGGAAATAAGGATCATGATTTATCCCTGGACATGGATTTCATGCCTCTAAGCGCCCCTGGATCAGTAAAAGTAATAGGTATAGTGTTTGTAAGAGAACTGTTAGCCTCTGTCTTCCAACTAGCACTTATAGTTTTAATAGGAGAGACTTTGAACCCCAGAACCCTTGACCATGCAGGGTCAGAAATAGTAACCACCCCAATCCCTGGTATATCCCTGGAAATCCCTTGGGCAGACTGACTAACCACCGGAAGAGTGCCCATAAAGGTCGGTAGAGGAATAGGGTTAGAAGGATTAACAATAGGAGGAATTAAATCAAAAATCATTTTATCCAAAACAGTATCACTAAGGGCTGACTCACCGTAACCCAGAGCTAAAATAGATACATCCCCAATTCCTGAATGGCTAATTAATGTTGTTGGGACCCTAGGTGAGACCTCAACTGAACTCAAAGATTTGTCCCTAACCAAAACAGTGTCCTCGGACTCTAACATAATAATCTTTTCAGAATCAAGATACTTCCTTAGGGATTGTTCAAGAAAGAGGATGGAATTTAAATTTTCGCGCTCCCAAGCAGATAAAGAGTAATGAAGTTTTGGACAATAGTATTTCAACTTACCTACAAAAGAAGTGTTATGCGTAGACAGAATTTCCTCTAAGCTGAGTCCCGGATAAACCAATGGGTCTGGGTCTTCCTCCACCAGAGTGACAGTGTCGCCAAGAAATTCATCCGAAGAATCGTCATCAACCAAAGAGCCAAAGATATTTGTACACTCCTTCCTTAAGTGACCAGTCCGTCTGCAGTAAGTACAGCGGAATGGTATCCCTAGATAGTCCAAACGTTGAATGAACACAAGACCTCGCCACTCAATCTCTAATACTTCCAAGAGCCTCGTGTGAACATCCATTTCTACAAGGATTTTTTCCATTCTTTTATCTGGCGACTTCAGAGTAACTTCATCAACGCTTAAAAAACATCCAATGGAATTCCCAATCGCCTCCAGTGATTTTAAGTTCCATAACTATAAGGGAAGACTCGGGAGGAGCACCCACAAATACCTAACACTAAAATATTCAGTCACAGGATTGAAGTTGAGCCGCCACCTTTTTAACATTAGGCTCCCTCCGTCGAAGCTCCAGAACTTAGACAGACTATTTCAGTATCCTTCAGATTCTTAAAAACAAAACCCATCCAACCTCTTGGCAACGAAAGAGCCTTTGGAACATATCCTAACAAAGGTTCCCACAACCTATGCACCCACTCATCAATGGACGTTGCACAGCGTGAGTGATATTCCAATCTCCCAACTAAGGCGCACAATGCCAAGTTGCAAGACTCCTCTAATCCGATATCCATTCCCATCACCAGCCTCCACCTCGATTTCTTAGGTTTCCACACCTTTACAATTTGCTTTCCCCTAAATCTTTGTTCTGGCCATGAGTTTCTTAGAGACTCCTCACCATTTAGTTTCTGAGCCACCCCCAGAATCTCCTTTGCCACCCCTCCTGAGCCCAAAACCCTCTTGGAAGATGGAACAACCCCATATTCCCTCCTACAAACCCTTCAACATCTTGCAGAAGACGACGCTCCAAGATGTTTTCTAAACAATGCAATGAATGAGACTCTGTAGGTAACACCCCCACATTTACATTCACATTAACCTTCTCATTAATGCTATCACCAGAACGACTGAAGGTGTCATTAAGTCGATTGATCGCATCCACCGAGGCGAAGAAACCTGACCTCTCCCATTGCTCCTCATCAGCTGCACTCAACATAGCACTGACTTCACTTTCCATTATGGAGGCACTTGGACGTCGATGGAGGCTCCAACTCAAAAAACTATCAAGTCTAACTACAGCAAGGTCTCATCACCATTAATGAACTCCGGGAAGCGAGAAGGTAGTTAATAAAAGACAAGACATCAACTACATATCCATAGACAGATGGCCAACTCAAAGTCTCGTAACAATAACTCCAATCTTAGTTAATAACGAACTAGAGAGTAGAAGCAGACTACAACAGAACCAAAAAGCTAGAAACCGCCTCCCAACACCCACGCCGACTTCTCCAAGAATCTAACTATCTAGTCTTTCGCCTTCCCAAAGTAAAAAATAACGTCAACCCTCTCTCCTTAAGGTTCAAACCTAACTAGAGTCTGACAATAGTTCGAACAGTCCAGAAAGAAAGAGGTCTAAAAACCACCACCACCACCACTGTATCTGCCATGGAAACTACAACTAGAGAACCACTCACAAAATTGAAATTGCCTGTGTCCCCGCTCCCCATCATCTTAAGATAAGGTACTCAACAAGTTTATAAAGTATGAGGTCCAGAGACCAACACCAACACCAATGCATTCGCCATGGAACCTACAACTAGAAAACCATTTTTTAAAATTTGAAATTGCATGTGTTCTCGCTCTCCCCCCATATACTAAAGCTCTTTTAGAGATTATAGATTAGTACATGCTCCCTAGATTGCATTTTTTGAATCAACTATAATTCATAGTGTCATTCTCAATGGGATTGAAAATCCTCGTGTGAATTGAGTGGCCCTTATTCTTTAAATATGAATTGTTAATTTTTTCTTTTATATCCAAGTTTTGTCATAATAATATTATAATCTCATTTTCTCTTGCAATTTCTTAAATGRCTAAAAAACTAATACATRATTTAAATTGTCGATTTAAATCTAACAATTTAAATAACAATTTAAAGACATTCATTAATTATTTTATTTTAGAGATTATAAATTATCAATTTCCATTCATAAGTATCMAWCTTGATTCTTCTCAAACTAAATAATAACTTATGGATGTTGTTGTTTCACACCAATCCACAAGTTTAATAATCATAACTTCATATATAATCGATGCAATCATTTTAATTATTTTTAAAATCTTATACATCCATTTGTTTTATGATGTTAGTTGTATGATTGTAACATATTATATAAGCCTTATGAGGACTTTTATCAAATAAATAAGAAAATATAAAAGAAATGTGATTGAAGCTCATATTGTTTAAAATAATAGAGTTCAACATGTTAGAAAAACAGGATCGTGGAGCAATAAAATAAAACAAATGCGAAAACAAAACACAGAAGATACACAATACAATAGAGACATAGATTTACGTGGTTCACCCAGTGTGGGCTACGTCCACCAGAGAAATTTCCAGGTCCTTCCTTTATTATTATCCAGGATATGAAGTGATACACCCTATAGCAAACCCGTTGTAACTTCCTCTTCTTTCTCTTGGTCTCCTATCTCAGAATACAATATTCGCCATCAATCATAGCCACAATACATTTCCCTCATAAAAGAGGGTTGCCTTCTAGGGAAAAAAACCCTAATATAATCTATATCGTTAGATCTGCGACCTTATAATGAACGGTCCAGATTTACAATGAAATTACAATATACATTTACAAGGCAATTTTTCCTTCGGGGGCCCGCTTGCCCCCAGACCCCCGAGCCGAGGGGATAGCCCCCCCGGACCCCGTAGAGGGGGTACCCCCCCTCTGCACTCCCCCGCATGGAAAAGTGTACATACTTCTGGGATGTAAATACTTCATGGGGTATAAACATGGCTGAAAGTAAAAGACCTCTAAATCAGGAAGATAACCAGGCTCCACAACCAACAATCTCCCACTTGGAGACTGATCTCAACAACTCCACCGCTGTTATATATGGTGGACTCTGATCCTTCTTGGACTTGGCAAATTTCTCATCTTCATCTTCATTCTTGAAGACCAACTAAAAATGAGCAGGAACTCAGTTTCTCCCTGGTTACTCCCTTTGTTAACGTGTCTGCAGGATTCTGGCTAGTGTGTATCTTTTCCAACTTCAAATGTCCATCTTCCAAGGCGGATCGTATGAAGTGGTACCGCAACTGTATATGCTTAGTTCTTTGAAAGATGAATGGCACTCTCATTGTCACAGTACAACCTGCTATTCTCTTACTTCTTTCCTAATTCCTCCATAAACCTCTGTAACCAAATCATCTCTTTACTAGCCTCTGTAGCAACAACATACTCTGCCTCTGTTGTTGAAAATGCAACAACCTTTTGCAGTTTTGAAATCCAACTTATTGTTGTTCCACCTATAGTAAACACATACCATGTGGTACTCCTCCTGCTATCTTTATCACCTGCCATATCTAAATCAACATATCCTTGTAGAACAGTTTCTGAACCTCCAAAACATAATGCATGATTAGCAATACCTCTCAAGTATCTGAGAATCCACTTTACTACCTCCCAATGTTCTTTACCTGGATTATTCATATATCTGCTCACAATTCCCACTGCATGTGCAATATCTGGTCTTGTGCAAACCATTGCATACATCAAGCTGCCAACTGCTGATGAATATGGGACCCTGGACATGTATTATATCTCCTCCTGTGTCTTGGGACACATTTCCTTAGTTAATTTGAAATGGATGGCCAAACGTGTACTAATTGGTTTTGCATTCTGCATTCTAAACCTCTCCAACACCTTCTCTGTGTACTCACCCTGAGACGATGTTAGTTTGTGATTTTTCTTGTCTCTTGTTATTCTCATACCAAGGATTTTCTTTGCAGCACCCAAATCCTTCATCGCAAATGAATTGGCTAATTTCTTCTTGAGCACATTTATATCCTGCATATTAGACCATGCAACAAGCATGCCATCTACATACAATAGCAAGATAATAAAGCTTCC